>MU853402.1:71897-84060 GCA_033297235.1 Trichocladium antarcticum
CTATACCTACTAGAACTCTCGGAAGCTTAGAAAAGGGAGTTTTTCTAGGCGATAGAGATATCTATACGCTTTAAAGTAGTACTAGATATAGCAAAGGCACTAGCGAGGCAAGTATAGGACCGTTATAAGGTTAACGCGAACGCCAAACGTAGCGACGCCCCGGTCTATAGGATCGGCGACAAGGTAATGCTTAATATACGGTATTATAAAACGGGGCGCCCGACAAAGAAGCTCGAACCGCGCTAGGAGGGGCCATTCGAGGTTACTAAGGCGGCGTTATACGTAGTGACGTTATACCTACTAGCGAATATAAAGATATTCGATACGTTCTATATGTTACTGGTTCGACTATAGTAAGGCGAGCAAGGGATCCCTAGGCAAGCTAACGCGTAGAGAGATATATAAGCGAACTGTAGCAAGGAGGTAAGGCGCTAAGATAATAGCGTCGAAGTAGTTAAATAGAGGTTTAAAGAGATTCGAGACTTTAAGAAGGTAGAGAATAGAAGGTAGTAATACCTAGTCAAGTAGGAGGGCTACGCCTAGCCGACTTAGCAGCTAGCAACGGATCTACGCGGCTGCGATGATACTATTTGGAAGTTCCACGATGCCAATCCGAACAAGCCAGAGCCCCTAGCGTAGGTGCCGAGAAGGAACTAAAGCTACGGTAGGCTTGATTTAAAGAGGAGGCTTGTTTTGAGGGAGGGTAGTGTCACGGGTCTAGCCGTAACATATGGCCGTATGGCCATTGTGGAGCGGTTGTGCGATATAGGGCCTGCAGAGCCTGCAGCGTATGTGGAGCCCGCCGCAGGGTATATCCCCGGCGGGCTACACCTACTATCTTGAGTTCCTTGTACAACCACATCGAATATATATATATTTATTCGTACTCCGATATACCTTACGGCGCGCCGGTCCTGCTACTGGTTTATATATAAAGGAAACCGTACCCCCTGAACAGGGGGCCGGGTAAAAACCCCTGCCTACGCTTCTGCTTTAGCACTTTGAATCCATTATACTATGTGTTAAAGGTAGCCCCTGTCTCCCTTAGCAGCTCGATTCGGCACTTCCTATACCCTCTCCGCTACTCTTAGCCGCTTTCGTAGCTATTGTAGCTTCTAGTTATAGCCTACGAGCTACGCTATACTCCGTTAGGCGCCCCGAATCTATTAACTAGCTAATAACTACCTTTACTAAGCTCTTATATAGCTATATAGCTCGTTACAAGACGAGCTATAGATCCCGTTATAACTGTATTTATAACTCCTCCTAGGTTCTATACTTTGGTAGATCTTTATACTATATTACTAGGTGTTCGATCGTTTCTTTGCCCTCGCTATACTCGTAGTATAGCGTAGTAATCTCTAGGACGTTTACCCTATTTAGGTACTCCTAGAGGCCGATGTCCCCGCTACGCGCCTAGGCGAGTAGGGAGCTCTAAGCCTTGCTTAGACCCTTGTGTCTCTTAAGGGCAAGGTCTGTAAATAGTTATATCGGGGGGTCCTTATCTGCCAAGCGGTATATAGGTCTTCTTGCTCTTGTTACAAGCGCGGCGCGCCTTTCCCAGGCCGCTATCTCGCGCTCCTGCTAGGCGAGTTCTACTACTCTATCCGTATTGAGGGTCTTATTCTTTAGCTTCCCTATCTTCTACTTTTACTTAGCCTACTTGTTTGCTATAGCTACTACTCTCTCGACTGTTATTAGCCCCTATAGGCCTAGCCTAGGCTTCCTCCTTTACGTCCTTCTACTCCTTTTCTAGAACCTCCTAAATAGCTTAGTATATACCTCCTAGATTAAGCTCGCTACTATAACTAGGGGGCGCCCTAGTCCCTCCCCTAACTAGAGGAGTAGTTTGTATATCCTAGCTTCGAAGTTAGCTAGCCGCTTGTTTAGGTAGAGGTCTACTAGTAGGACCTAGGCCTTTGTCTTTAGGTACCTAATTAGCGTAGTTCTATAGCCTCCTACTACTACGTAGAGGCCCCTACTCTAGTCCTTCGCTAGCTTCTTGGCTATCCCCTTTAGCTCGCTCCCTTTGCCGACTATAGTTAGGACGTAGTAGCTTGCTACTCTATATACTACTACGCTCCTTATACACTTCGTGTATACCTCCTAGGCCTTCGCGAGGCTCGGGCCCTACGTCTTCGCCGCGATCCTTATTAGCGCAAACTCCTAGGTAGCGAGCTTCTTCTTAACTACGCCGTAGTGCGCTTACTATAAGAGCTTCTAGTCTAGCTAGACCCTAAAGAACCTAGCGGACTTAACAAGTTTAATATCTATATACCTACCTCTATCTAGGAGGGCGAGCTTAGCTAGGTCTAGCTACTACCTTCGGTTCTTATTAAAGTAGATTAGTTTGTACTTCTACGCTACAAACGCTATTCCCTACGTTCCCGCCTACTTTAAGCAGGTTCCCTACGCTTGCTCGAGCTAGCGGATATTCACCTTGGCTAACTTTCTAAACACTAGTAGGTTCGTGTCGTTGGCGAAGCCTGCTATACTAAGGTATAGGTACTCTCTCCTTAGGTCCTTGTATAGTAATACGATATATAAGATAAATAGGACGGGCGATAGGGGGGACCCCTAGGGCACCCCCGCTATAACTAGGATATCGTCTATTACCTTCCTATTAAAGTAGAGGATTACAACCCTATCCGTTAGCTATTCCTATACCTAAAGTACTATCTACTTTAGGTAGCCGAGCTCCTAGAGCGTAGCTAGTAGTCTAACGTAGTTGACTGTATTAAAGGCTCTAGCGATATCTAGTTACAGGAGGGATACTAAGGCGCCTTAGCGCTATACCTCCTAGACCTAGGCTATAACTAGTCGGACCGCTAGCTTGGTCGATCTGCTCGCCCGGTTACCTATCTATTTAGTAGGGAGTAGCCTATAGACCTCCGCCGCCGCTATAATCCTTCTCGCTACTACTACCTCGATCACCTTCCCTATAGTTAGGAGCAGCGTAATAGGGCGGTAACCTCCTAGGGTATAGTATATATCGGGTGTCTTTCCTAGCTTCTGCAGGACTACTGTCTTAGCTCTCTTAAACGCGGCTAGGAACTATACTAGCTATAGGCACCTTATAGTTAGGGCTACAAGGATCTAGCTTAGCGGTTAGCCGCACGCCTTTAGGAATCCTATTGGGAGTATATCCTCCCCTAGGGCCTTCTATAGGCTCGCTTTATCCTATACTGCTTCTATCGCTAGGAAGCTTATAAGCTCCTAGACCTTGAACCCCTGTTCCTACTCCTCCTTAAGGTCTAGGTCCTAGATATTACTAAAGTCCGCCCCTAGGCCTAGGAAGAACTTCTTTATAAGCGCCTCTGCCTTATTCTAGTACGTTGTTAGATCTAGGCTACTATCTAGGCCCTTTAGGGCCGGGAGTTTCGGTAGCTTAGGGGGGAGGAAGCTCCTAAGCCTTACCTATCGCTCGAGCTACTATAGGGTCTCCTCCCTAGCTTCCTCGATTATCTTCCTCTAGGAGCGCCTCTTTTCTTCCGCTATTTCCGTTACTAGCTCTCTTTGCTTCTCGTTAAGCTTCTCCTTATAGAACTACGTAAGGGTCCTCTAGAGCTCCCTCTCTACCTCCTTCGCTACCTTCGACGCCTCCTCTACCTTTCCTATCTACTATAGGGAGCTCCTCCCCCTTGATTCCTTCCTCCTAGGGGCTATCGCGTAGGCGATAGCTATTAGCTCCGTAGCTAGCTCTTCGAACACCTCCTCTAGCCCCTTTCTCGTTTTGATCCTTGCCTTTAGCCCCTCTAGTCCTCTATCGTCAAGCTGTATCCTTAGTAGCAAGTATACTACCTCTACCTTTATTAGCTTATCTAAGACCTTCTTCTAGTTCTACCTTTCTAGCGCCTTCCCCCTTAGGAATAGGCTATCGAGCTTTACTTCAAGCACCTACAGGTAGTAGTCCGACCCTCCCCTGATCTTCTTCCCCGAATACGTTATCGTTAGGTCTATTAAGGCCTAGATATAGTCGATCGTTAACGTCTTGCCCCTTTGCTCTCCTATAGGGGTTCTTGTAACTATACCCTATAGGGTTTATAGGCTTAGGTCCTACTTGTAAGCTAGCTCAAGGAGCTTCTTGGACTTCCTTTTATATTGCCCGAACTCGTCCTAGACTAGGTTCTAGAGGTTAAAGTCTCCCGCTAGGATTATAGCGTAGGCCAGGCCCCGATAGGCTAGGAGGCTCTTTAGGATAGTCTTATCTGCCGTATAGTTGTTATATACTAACTAGAGCTCTAGACCCCTCCTCCTTAGCTCTAGGAACTACACCCTACACTACTACACGCTCGCCTTATATTCCTACTATCCGATGTTGAACTTCTTATATACGTATATCGCCGCTTTTCCCTATTATATATAAACCAGGTAGTACCGTAAGCTCTAGGGGTAGTAGGCTACCCCCTACTTGCTAAGCTATAGTTCCTAGACCGTAATTATATCGAACTCCGCCTCCTCTAGCAGAATCTCTATATTCTACTTCACGCCTCTAGTATTCTAGAGTATAGTTTTAAAGATCATCCTCTCCGCTAGCTATACCTTCGTCCTCCGGCTCGTTTTAGGTTAGGGGGATAGTTGCCGCTACTAGTAGACCCTAAGGCTAGGTGTTCTATATACTTAGGACACTAGTAGCCTATATGTCAGGTACTTCCTAGGCGCTTAGGGGTTCCGCCTAGGATCCTTAGGATCCCCGGCGCTATTGCTATAGTAGCGGCGGTCCTAACGCGAATAGGGCTATAGCCGGGCCAAACTATAGTTAGCTCTACGATATATCCTTGCTTACTATAGTGGGGTAGCCTTTTAGTGTTAGGAACCTAGGCCTCTTCGCTCCGACCCTCTAGTATCCCTCCCTATCCTCCTCCTCTACGCCTTAGCGTATAAACGTAAACAGTAGCTTCGCGGGCTCCGGTCTAGTAGGTTCGAATGTTCTAGGCCTATACTAGTACGCTTCCTTAGCCCCCTCCCGCGCTCTTACCCTCTCCCTATACTCCTTTGACCACCTAGTGTACTTTCCGCCGTACGCTAGGTACCTTAGTAGGAGGCGGCCCTTGTAGGTAGGGCACTAGGCCTCTCCTTCCTTTCCTCCTACTCTATAGGCCCTTGCCCTATATCTTCTATATAAGGGTTCCTTCAGGCAGTACCTCTAGATATATCCCTACTTCTAGTACTTAAAGTACTACTTCGGCTTAAGCGCTACCTAGTACGGTTTATAGTCTAGTACTTAGGTGTCCTAGATAACTCTAAAGTCGTACGCTACTCTCGCCTTATCTTAGCTCTTAAAAGTTACTAGTACCGTCGCTCTTATAAGCTCTAGCTTACTAGGGATCCTAAACTTAACTATATTCACTGTACGGAAATCTAGTCCCTAGGCGAACTCCGCTTTAGTAACTCCCTAGATCTCTAACTTCGTTAGACCCTTTAGAAGTACTATAAAAGTCCTATAGGCTTCCTTCGCTTGCTCCCCAAACGCTTAGTAGATCTACTAGTTGTTCTTAGTATACTATTCCTTCGCTGCTTCATCCCTAAAGGTAATAATAGTATCCCTACTAGGGAGCTTCCTTATAGCGACTGCTCCCTTGTATATAGACTAGTTATTAATCGCCTAGATAATCTCTAGGGGGGTTCTCTTCGCGAGGTTAGCTAGCAGGCCATTACCTTAGATAAGGATTTCCTTAGTGATCCTTCGGGGGACCGCCTTTGCAGGTTGCGCTTAGAGCGCTAGGGCTCCTACCGCGATCGTTACCTAGGAGCGGTTAGGACCCTATCCTACGCTTATAGTAGCTAGGGCGCTCGTAAGCGCAGCCTATACTTCCTTAGTAACGATCTTCCTTATAGTTGTATAGTTAAGGCCTTCTAGGCCTCCTTTAGCGCTCTATAGCTAGTTAATAGCGCTCTATACCTAGGCTAGGATCTCTCTCGCTACTCCCTAGGCGATGTTCTTCTTGTTTAGGCTAACTAGGGTAACTATACTATCGAGTATAGCCTTAATATTGCCTAATCCACGTTGTTCCTAGCGGGGGGGGGGTTAGTGCTACTACTATTAGTATTAATAGGGGGGTTAGCGGTAGGTCTGCTAGTAGTTATAGGGGCCGCTTAGGGGCGCTCCGTAGGGGGGTTCGGGTCCGTTATACCGGGACTCGGATAGGCCTCTCAGGGTAGGTAGGGTGCCCCTAGTAGCGGGGGCAGGGGGGGGGAGGTCGCTATCGACCTCTATACTAGGTCTGGTATAGGCTATTGGGGCTGGCGCCGGGTAGATCCGTTATAGATCCGGGTTGTAGGTCCAGGCGGTGTGGAAGAAGATTTCTAGGAGCCGCACGCAGCTCGTTTTCCCTATCTTCCCACGCCTGCAGCACCTGCGTAGCGTCTCGCGCGTAGATGCACCCGGTATAGTTAGATAGGGCTCGTCGGGAGCTTTCTAGCGATGTAGGTTTCGGCCGTTTTGGCGCGCGCTACTGCACCAGTTAGTGCGGGCCTGTTTGCGAAGAAAGTACATCGAATATATACATACCCTAACATTGGGCATTTACCACCTGTGATAGTACCCTTAGTCTAATATTATAAGATTACTTAACTACCTATATTAATAACGTATTAGTCTATTTAGGTAGGAACTAGAAGGACTATATATAGAAGGTTAAGGAAATCCTCTAGAGACTAAAAGAAGCTAGCCTAGCTTTAGACTTAAAGAAGTATACGTTTATAGTAAAGGAGGTTAAGTACTTAGGGTATATTGTTAAGGCAGGCGTATAGATCTAGCCTAACCCTAAGAAGCTAGCTACAATCTATAATTAGGAGGCCCCTACGAAGGTTTAGGGCGTTTGAAGTTTCCTTAGATTCGCCAATTTCTATTGTAACTTTATTCCTAACTTCTCTAATACGGTAGCTCCTTTAATAGTACTAACTTAGAAAAACGTACTGTTTCGCTAGAGGGAGGATAAATAATAAGCTTTTAATATACTTAAGAACGCCTTTATCTTAGAACCAGTCCTTACCTAATAGGATCCTAAATAGGAAACGATCCTTAAGGTAGACTACTCTAGAGTCGCGCTTAGTAGTTACCTCTTATAGTAAGGAGACAATAGAGTTCTTTATCCTATTACCTACTATTCCGCGAAACTCTCCTCTATAAAGTAGAACTATATAATCTATAATAAAGAACTACTTACAATTATCTCCTATCTAAAGGTATAGTTAGCTAAGCTTTATAACGTTAGTATCCCTTTCTAGATCCTTACTAACTATAAGAACCTTAAATACTTTTCCTAGCTATAACTAATCTCTAAATAATAAGCCTAATAGGCTAAGACCCTCTCCTTATTTAATTTTAACTTAAAGTACTACCCTAGCGCCTAGGCTTTACGCCTAGACGCCCTCTCTTAACGCGAATAAGACTACCCTAGAGACGCCCTATATATCGCCTAGCTCCTCCCTATAATCTAGATAAACGCGTTATTAGTAGACGAATAGTCTAGGTTACCTGCTAGTAAGACTATTTTCGCTAATAAATAGCTCGCTTCCTTCTAGGATAAAGGGGTTGCGAAAGACAAGTACTATATATACTAACTCTAGGCTATTCGAGATAAGGCCTGTAAGTTCCCTAAAGGAGCTAGAGTACTATAGATATAGATTGCCGATTATTCCCTAAGCGTATAAGGTACGCTTTAATTCCAAGGCTAGCTCTAGCTCTCTATATAGGAACCCCTTACTACTAAGATTCTACAACGTACCTACGATTTACCTATGTTAGGTTACTCAAGGAGGAATAAGCTATTTAAGATACTATAGTAACGATACTATTAGGATTTTATATTACTAGACATTAAGACCTTTACCTATAACTATTATTCGTACTAAGGAAGTAAGTACTTTCACTAGCTTCGCTAAGGTCTTCTCTAACCCCTCCTAATTATAGAACGATTCTAGAAGTAAATCTCTATTAACTTTATAGTTAACCTCCCTATAAAAGGCAACACCTTACCTAAGTACCTAATAGTTATTATAAATAGATTGTCTAAGTTCTTATAGCTTAAAGCTATAACCTTAATAGACGCTAAAGAGTATATACTCTACTTCTATAACGTTTAGTAGCGCTTCTATAGTTTCCCTTTATAGATTATTACTAACTATAGTTCGGATTAGCTTAGTAAGTTTTAAACAACCTTCTATAAGCTTATTAGGATCGAATAGTTACTATCGATAGTATACTACCTATAGACTAATAGAACGATAGAGTAAATAAATTAGAAGGTATAGGTAATCCTAATGTCACGGGCTAAACCGTGACATAGTTTATAGGCACAGTTACGTGTTCGGTCTAGGGATCGAACAACGTTCTATCTTTTAATAGTGTTACATAGTAGTCAACTGTGCCTACTGCTATAACAGTTTGTTCGATCTATACCCGAGGGCTCGCGTTCAATTCGTGGTTCGGTCGGTGTTGACGGTAGGCATAAGTACGATGCTAGTTACGGACATACGGGGAATGTACGATTGAAGTGGGCCCGAGGGGAAAAGACGGTGGAGTCTTTTCGGTGGGGCTATAAACTAGGGTATGGAGCCCCGGAGACCGTACGCCCTAGCGGAACGGCGTTTAGAGGGAAGGTAGTGTCACGGGCTGAACCGTGACATAGTTCATAGGCACAGTTACATGTTCGGTCTAGGGATCGAACAACGTTCTATCTTTTGATAGTGTTACGTAGTAGTTAACTGTACCTACTGCCGTAACACCTAAGGATAGTTATCTCCTTTTCCTAGTATAACTAGGCTGAACACCTACTAGTATACTAGCTTGCTTTTAATAACTACGACTTAACTATTACTAGGTTAAGCGCGAACTTCCTCCTATATAGCTATAATATAGACCTAATCTAGCAAGTAGAAGTACTAGTTGCTCTATCCTTATTACTATAGGAATAGGCGGCTAGATTCCTCCGGTACTTAAAGGAAGGTACTAAGTAGACCTAGGCCGCTATCGCATACGTATAATAACGCTAGTAGGAGAACGTAAATCGCTTATAATACCTAGCTAAGAGGTTCTAAGTTAGGGATAAGGTATAGCTATCCTTATATAATATTAAGACAAACTACCTAAGCCGAAAGCTCAATTAGGTTAACGCTAAGTATAGGGTAGTAGTAGTTCTAACACTATTAATAGTTACGTTTAACGTTCCTTAGGGTATTTACCTAACCTTTTATATTAACTTTGTTAAGTAAGCTATAACTAACCGTCTTCTATTATAATATATAGCGGACTTCTACCTAGGTCTAACCTAGGAATTATTATAGGATAAGGTACTATATAAGGAATATAAGGTAGAAGTAATCCTAGTAGCTAGGAATATAAGAGGGAGGGGAAACCGCTATAATATACTAGTAAAGTAGAAAGGTTATATTACCCTGACGTAGGAGCCTCTTAAGAATATAAAGGATACTAAAGCCTTTAGAGCCTTCGAGTAAGAGTAGGGGAGCGTCCTTTATAACGACGGCCTAAAATCTAACGTACGCTAACGGCTAGAAAAACGCGCTATAGAGGCACCTACGCTGTAAGTAATAAGGAAGGAGGGGGGTATATTATAGGCTCGGGCTTTACCTACGTATAGGTAGTTACCTATTATACCTATAATATTTTAGCACGCGCGCTACGCGCGGCTCGCGCGCGGTCCGGATCCGGTCCGGACCTAACCTAGATCTACTATAGATTAGTTAGCACCCTTCTAGTAGCTTCTATAGTTACCTTATACGCCTGCCTCGGTCTATATATAGAACCCGCTTAGTAGTTAGCTTAGTAGTTAGGCTCGGATATACCTTATATATTATTATTTATTCGTACTCCGATATGCCTTACGGCGCGCTGGTCCTGCTACTGGTTTATATATAAAGGAAACTGTACCCCCTGAACAGGGGGCCGGGTAAAAACCCCTGCCTACGCTTCTGCTTTAGCGCTTTGAATCCATTATGTTACGTGTTAAAGGTAGCCCCTATCTCCCTTAGCGGTTCGATTCGGCACTTCCTGCACCCTCTCCGCTGCTCTTAGCCGCTTTCGCGGCTATCGTAGCTTCTAGTTGCAGCCTACGAGCTACGCTATACTCTATTAGGCGCCCCGAATCTATTAACTAGCTAATAACTACCTTTACTAAGCTCTTGTACGGCTATATAGCTCGTTGTAAGACGAGCTATAGATCCTATTGTAACTATATTTGTAACTCCTCCTAGGTTCTGTACTTTAGTAGATCTTTATACTATACTACTAGGTGTTTAATCGTTTCTTTGCCCTCGCCGTACTTGTAGTATAGCGTAGTGATCTCTAGGACGTTTACCCTGTTTAGGTACTCCCGGAGGCCGATGTCCCTACTACGCGCCTAGGCGAGCAGGGAGCTCTAAGCCTTACTTAGACCCTTGTGTCTCTTAAGGGCGAGGTCTGTAAATAGTTATACTAGGGGGTCCTTGTCTACCGAGCGGTATATAGGTCTTCTTGCTCTTATTACAAGCGTAGCGCGCCTCTCCTAGGCCGCTATCTCGCGCTCCTACTAGGCAAGTTCTACTACTCTCTCTATATTAAGGGTCTTATTCTTTAGCTTCCCTATCTTCTACTTTTGCTTAGCCTACTCGTTTGCTATAGCTACTACTCTCTCGACTACTATTAGCCCCTATAGGCCTAGCCTAGGCTTCCTCCCTTACGTTCTCCTACTCCTCTTCTAGAACCTCCTAAATAGCTTAGTATACGCCTCCTAAATTAAGCTCGCTACTATAACTAGGGGGCGCCCTGGTCCCTCCCCTAACTAGAGGAGTGGTTTGTATATCCTAGCTTCGAAGTTAGCTAGTCGCTTGTTTAGGTAGAGGTCTACCAGTAGGACCTAGGCCTCTATCTCTAGGTACCTAATTAGTGTAGTTCTATAGCCTCCTACTACTACGCGGAGGCCCTTACTCTAGTCCTTCGCTAGCTTCTTAGCTATCCCCTTTAGCTCGCTCCCCTTGCTAACCGTAGTTAGGACGTAGTAGCTTGCTACTCTATATACTACTACGCTCCTTATATACTTTGTATATACCTCCTAGGCCTTTGTAAGGCTCGGGCCCTATGTCCTCGCTGCGATCCTCGTTAGCGCGAACTCCTAGGTGGCGAGCTTCTTCTTGACTGCGCCGCGGTGCGCTTGCTATAAGAGCTTCTAGTCTAGCTAGACCCTAAGGAACCTAGCGGACTTAACTAGTCTAATATCTATATACCTACCTCTATCTAGGAGGGCGAGCTTAGCTAGGTCTAGCTACTACCTTCTGTTCTTGTTAAAGTAGATTAGTTTGTACTTCTACGCTATAAACGCTATTCCCTACGTTCCCGCCTACTTTAAGCAGGTTCCCTACGCTCGCTCGAGTTGGCGGATGTTCACCTTGGCCGACTTTCTAAACACTAGTAAGTTCGTGTTATTAGCGAAGCCCGCTATACTAAGGTGTAGGTACTCTCTCCTTAGGTCCTTATATAGTAATATAATGTATAAGATGAACAGGACGGGTAATAGGGGGGACCCCTAGGGTACCCCCGCTGTAACTAGGATATTATCTATTACTTTCCTATCGAAGTAGAGGATCGTAACCCTATCCGTTAGCTATTCCTATACCTAAAGTACTATCTACTTCAGGTAGCCAAGCTCCTAGAGCGTAGCTAGTAGTCTGATGTAGTTGACTATATCGAAGGCTCTAGCGATATCTAGTTGTAGGAGGGATACTAAGGCGCCTTAGCGCTATACCTCCTAGACCTAGGCTATAACTAGTCGGACCGCTAGCTCGGTCGATCTACTTGCCTAGTTACCTATCTGCTCGGTGGGGAGCAGCCTATAGACCTCCGCCGCCGCTATAATCCTTCTTGCTACTACTGCCTCGATTACCTTCCCTACAGTCAGGAGTAGCGCAATAGGGTAGTAGCCTCCTAGGGTACGGTATATGTCGGGTGTCTTTCCTAGCTTCCGTAGGACTACCGTCTTAGCTTTTTTAAACGTAGCTAGGAACTATACTAGCTATAGGCACCTTGTGGTCAGGGCCGCGAGGATCTGGCTTAGCGGTTAGCCGTACGCCTTTAGGAATCCTATTAGGAGTATATCCTCCCCTAGGGCCTTCTATAGGCTCGCTTTATCCTATACCGCTTCTATCGCTAGGAAGCTTATAAGCTCCT
>MU853402.1:104312-134383 GCA_033297235.1 Trichocladium antarcticum
AGGTTTTACGATTTACAAGATTCCGAATCTCTAATTTAGTAGCTCTAACGAACTCTTTGCCTATTAGATACTTAGCAAGTTGCTTCTAAGACTTTAGAGCTTTAAGAAGGGTGTCTTAGTAAACGTAGGGAGGGGCTAGGGTAGCGTTAAGTCTAGCTATATACTAGGGTATAACCGTAGCGGCGATAACTATATATAGAGTATAGTATACCCGATCTCCCTTATCGAGTACCTCCTTATAGTATAGTATATACGTTTTGTAAAACGCTTGCTATATTCTAAGTTTAGGGATGTAGATATAGTCTAGAGTATATATTTCCAAAGTGAATCTAATAATTCTAGCGGCGGATATAGAAGGACCGTTGTTAGTAGGGTCTTCTAGGTCTATTCCCCTAAGCTGCCGGCTTATACAAGATACTAGGGCGAATACCCGCTTAGTGTACTTACGTTTTGTACGTTCGTAGGTAGGGGACTCGGGTTTGTTAGTATCGTCTAAGTTATCTAAGCTAGAGGAGTAGTAGCTAGGGTTTGAAGATTCTAGGCTATAATTCTTAGGAAGTAGGTTGTCCAAGTATATAGAGTATTTAGGATAGTAATCGACCGAGTCCTCGAAAACAGTACTTATATTAGAGGTAATACTTTATATACTTCTAAGGCTATCTCTAGAAGTATATATATAATCCCTATTGTTATCTAGGCTCGTAGGCCTAGTAGGGGTAGAGGCTGAACTTTAAAATGACTAATCTAGTGTTAGGAGTCCTCTATACGCGTAGTCTCTAGAAACTAAAGGTAGCTTGCTTATATTATACAAGGCTACTATTCTGGATATAGTTACCCCTAAGTCCTAACTAGGATTTAGAGTTTCTATACCCCCGAGCTTGTCTTTAGAATGCTCGGGGGATATAGACGTAGGAGTCGTCGCTTCTAGATTATCTATCTTGCTATCCTTAACGCCGCCTAGTACTATACCTATAGCGGGCAAGTGTAGCTAAAGCTCTAGGGAGTCTACTAGATTCCGCTTCTTAGCGATAGTATCACGGGTGGTAAATGCCCAATGTTGGGGTACGTATATATTCGATATGGTTGTACGAGGAACTCAAGATGGTAGGTATAGCCCGCCGGGGATATGCCCTACGGCGGGCTCCACATGCGCGCTACAGGCTCTGCAGGCCCCACATCGCACAACCGCTCCACAATGGCCATACGGCCCGCAATGGCCATACGGCCATATGTCACGGCTAGACCCGTGACACTACCCTCCCTCAAAACAAGCCTCCTCTTCAAATCAAGCCTACGGTTCGAACGCTCGAATCGTGGCTTTAGTACCTTCTCGGAACCTACGCTAGGGGCCCTGGCTTGTTCGGATTAGCATCGTGGAACTTCCAAATAGCATCATCGCAGCTACGTAGATCCGTTGCTAGCTACTAAGTCGGCTAGGTGTAGCCCTCCTACTTGACCAGGTATTGCTACCTCCCGTTCTCTACCTTCCTAAAGTCTCGAATCTCTTTAAATCTCTATTCAACTACTTCGACGCTGTCGTCCTAGCGCCTTACTTCCTTACTACGGTTCGCCCTTATATCTCTCTACGCGTTAGCTTGCCCTAGGATTCCCTACTCGCCCCGCTATAGCCGAACCAGTAATACGTAGAACGTGTCGAATATCTTTATATTCGCTAGAAGGCGTAACGTTACCGCGTATAACGCTACTTTAGTAACTTCGAATAGTCCCTCCTAGCGTAGTTCGAGCTTCTTCGTCAGGCGCCCTGTCTTATAATACCGTATATTAAGCATTACCTTGTCGCCGATTCTATAGACTAGGGCGTCGCTACATTTAGCGTTTGCGTTAATCTCGTAACGGTCTTACGCTTGCTTCGCTAGTACCTTCGCTATATCTAGTACTGCTTTAAAGCGTATAGATATCTCTATTGCCTAGAAAAACTCCCTCTTCTAAGCTTCCGAGAGTTCTAGTAGGTATAGTCTGCTCGGTTCTACGCCTATACGTAGGTAGAAACCGTAGTTCGCGAAGAAGGGCGATACTCCCGTTATCTCTAACGATATATTATTCCCTACGAACTCTACAAGCGGTACCTAATCCGCCTAGTTATCTTGTACCTAGTCGACGAAAAGGCGCAAATACTACTCTAACTCTACGTTAATCCATTTAGTCTGGCCGTTCGTCTGCGGGTAGAACGCCGATAATAGTTTTAGAGTTACTACTAATCTTAACGATAGTATTCTCTAGAACGTTAAAACAAACTATATACCTCTATCTAATATAATCGTCTCGGGTAGGCCGTATAGGCTATAGACCCGTTCTACAAAGTAGTCTATTAACTTATCTACTTCTAAGGTCTCTATTAGGATAAAGTGGCGTATTTTCGTTAGTCGGTCTACTACTACTATAATATAGTTAAAGGTACGGTTTCTCCTTGTATATAGCGGGAGTAGTGTAATATAATCTACCGATATATCCCGCTATAGCAAAAGTAGTACTAGTAGCGGCTTTAGAAAGCCCGTCGGCAGCGCCCTCGGCGTTTTCGTCTTGTTACATAGTAAGTAGGCGTTATAGTAGTTACGGATCGTACCGGTTATCCCGGTCCACTAGTATTTCCGGTTCATTAGATCAATAGTCTTAGTCCTTCTAGGGTAGCCCCTGGGTCCCGATACGTAAGTTCGGTAGATTAGCTATAGCTATATTTCGTCGTTGTCTAGGTTAATAAGCATCCTCCTATAGTAGTAAGCCTTGCCTGCGATAGCTTAGCACTTTATATATAGTACTTTAAGCTTCGTTTTTATATCCTTTAGCTACGTTCTGGTTCTAGGGTCTGCTAACGCCTTAAGCGTTGCCTTTAGTAGATCCGAGCTCGTATATATCTCGTTTAGTAGATCGTCGATATACCTTAATAGGTCCAATTAGTTAACTATAATCGCCTCGTTATATAGTCTTAGTAGTTTAAATATCTCTAGATCGAACCGGTTAGGGTCGATTAGTAGCCTCTTACGGTTCTAGAGTCGGTTATCCTCTACGCCCTATAGTATATGTTCTAGCTTGCGGCTTAGTATATCTAGCATCGCGTTTACCGATCCTAGCTAGTAGATAATACAGAAGTTAAATCGTAATAGGAATTTGGACTACTATATATACCTTAGGGACAGTTGTTTCGTCGTTACGAAGGTCTAAAGGTTCTTATAGTCCGTAATAATATTAAACTAGCTATTTGCTCCCTCTAGTTCTAGTTACTATTCCTCTAGTACCTTAATTACCGCTAATAGCTCCTTGTTATAGATATTGTAATTACATTCCTATACTAAGTGCTTTACACTAAAGTAGGCTACTAGGTGCTAGTCGCCGTTATTGTCTTACTATAGTAGCGTTCCGCCTACTAACTAGTCTGAAGCGTTAGTTTCGACGACTACAGGCTTGTCCTAGTTATAGATCCTTAGCGCTAGTACCGTCAAGAAGTACGTTTTTAGTTGTTCGAAAGCCAGATAGTACAGTCTACTCTATTCCTAGCTTGTTATTTTCTTTATAAGGTTATAAAGTGGCTATACTACTCCCGAGAAGTTCTTAATAAATCGTTAGTAGAAGTTTACGAAGCCTAAGAACCGTTATAGCTACCACCTTATTGTTAGCAGTTCCTAGGATATAATAGCTACTACCTTCTCTTTATCTATATCGATGCTACTTAGCGTAATAATCAGGCCTAGGTATTTCGTTCTTATAGTATAGAATTCGCACTTGTTAATATCGACCTAGAGCCCTACCTAGTGTAGTCTCTTTAGTACCTCCTTTACTTGCTTAACGTAGTCTGCTATATTCGTAGAGTAGATTAGTATATTGTCTAGGTACGCTATGGCGTATACGTCCAGTATATTGTATAGTATGTTATTAATATAGTACTGAAACGTGGCGGGTACTCCCTATAGCCCGAACGGCGTAACTAGCGATTCGTAGAGGCCGAATTATATTACAAACGCTATTAACTATTCGTAGCCTTCCGCTACTTAGACTCTATTAAACGCCGCGATAATATCTAGCTTCGTAAAGATCCGCGCTCTATAGATAGAATCGAGTATCTCCTTAATCAGTAGTATTAGATATCGACTCTTTATCGAAACGTTATTCAGACTTTAGAAGTTAGCGTAAATCCGTACTTTACCTCCTAGCTTCTAGGTAAGTAGTAGAGGCGCTCCTATACTTGATTTTAATAGTTAGATAAAGCCTTTCGTTAGGTAGTTATCTAGCTAGCGCTTAACTATATATAGTTCTATTAGTAAGAACGGTCTATTCCTTAAGAACAGTAGCTTACTTCCTAGTATTAGCTCGATTTTATAGTTATATAATCTATACGGTAGTAGCGTATCTACCTCCTAAGGAAGAAAAGTCTCGAACGTATCGCGATACTCTACTAGTAGGCGTTTTAAGATATCTGTTACCGTTAGCTAGGGTTTGTTACTCTTCTCGAAGAATTTCCAGGCGTCCTCCTCTATAATCCTATAAATCGTCTCTACGTCGCTCTAGAGGGCGTTTACAAACTCGTAGTACCGTTCTAGGAGTACTAAAGTATAGTCCTCTAGCGAGCCTTTGCGGTTTAACATCCGCTTATAAAAGTCGTCTAGTAGGGCGTAGAGCGTAGCCCTCTCCTTGTCCTTCTTCTCGTTTAGTATTGCTTATTCTAGTTAGTCGACCGTTACGTATATTACTATTACGCCCTTCTAGCGGTAGAAAAGTATAAAGTTTAGCGCGTTTAGTATCTTAATGTCGTTTTTGTTAATCGCTTTGTTACGCAGTAGTGGCTTTAGGAGTCGTTTCGGTAGTAGCGGCGCCTACAGGTACCTACGCCTATTTACCTTCTTCGCTAGTTATAGCCTCTTTGTAAGTTTATTCGGAATAACTACCGCTTTCGATCCTAGCAGGGATAAGGTCTACCGCGGTCCGTTCTCGAGCGCTCTTTAATAGCGTTGCAACAGGGATAACCTCCTTTTCCTCTTCTTCTACAGGTTCTCTAGACCCTGGTTATACTCCCTGTCCTCTAGTTCTCCCTTATCTAGGACTTCCTTGACCGATGCTTAGTATTTTACTATGTTTTTTACAGTTGTAGTTTCTACGGTTGTAGGTTCTATAGTTATAGGCTTCGCTTGTAGTACCGTTAGCTTAGGTGTATATTCTAGTAAGTAACGTTACTTTTAGTAACGCTCCCTAAACGTAAGCTTTAGGTCCGCCTAGTTAATTGTTAGGTTGTATCTTCTTAGCTATAGGAGGCCTAGAATAATTAGATTGTCTTTTGCTAGTATAGTAATAAAGAACCAAAGCTTCTCCCTATACTAGCCGATCCTTAGTTCTAGTACCGTACTCTATTCGATCTATAACTTTAGTATACTATTAGCTAAGTAGAGTAGCTTCCTCGTTTCTAGTCTACTTAGTAGTATATTATTACGTACTACGAAACTAAAGTCTATAAAGGTAAGACCTATATAGCCTGAATCTACAAGCGCTATATACGCTATTTTGCGCTTGCTTATTACAATATAGGAGGATAATAGGATTGAATTAGCTATTTAACTAATAGCGCTAATAACTAAATCGCTACTACTTCCCTTGTAATAGCCTCCGTGCCCTTACGTACGTCTTCGCGTAGAGGCTAGGTATTTCCTTAGTGCTATTGTTACTATTCTAGGTCTTCTATGCTTTGTTCGGGTTCGTAGTACTTAGTATTGTCGTAACCAACTTCTCCTAGAACGTAGCCTTAGTCTATAAATCGCACGTAGTATATGCCGCGGCCGCCTCCGCCGTTGTTGCCGAAGTTCTAGTTATTGTTGTTCTGTTAATATAGGTATCCGCCGCCGCTACGGCCTCCGCCGCCTTTAAATCCGCCGTTGTTATTGTTCTAGTTCAGGCCGCTGTTGTTATTCTAGTTTAGGCCGCTGTTGTTGCTGAATCCGCCGTTGTTGCCGAATCCGCCGTTGTTGCCGAATCCGCCGTTGTTACCGAATCCGCCGTTATTGCCGAATCCGCTATAGTTACTATAGCTACCCTGCTACCCTCTACCTCTAGCGCCTAGGTTGTTCTAGGCTTACTTGCCTTTCTCTATGTATTTCGCTATAATATAGCCCCTTGTACTATAGAGGAAACAGAGACCTATAGCTATATACTACTCCCTCTCTAAGTTAGAGAGTTGTAAGATAGTTGCCTTGTCCTTAGTAGTAGTTACCTGGTTAACGTCTATAGCGTTTAGGTCCTTGCTTTCCTTCTTAGTATTGTAACTGTTATAGTAGTTTGGCTCGTTAGCCTTCTTTAAGTATTCCTCTATTTCAAGGTTATTAGCCTAGGCTTAGGCTATAGTAACCTATCCCTAGAAGTTATCCCAGGCTAGGAGGTTCGTCTATAGTAGGATTAGGTCCTATATTAGCTTCGAAAGCTTCTTTCTTAGCGCGCGTACGTAGGTAGCGTTATCCTAGTTACTTAGGTTATAAAGGTTCGAGAACTCCGTAATAAAGTCTATAAACTTTACGTACTTATCTTTCTACGCTATTTTACGTAGCTTGTTCTTTATATCGGCTACTAGATCTATCGTTATATACTTCTTAGAAAGGAACTTGATAAACTCGTTAGTAGTTATCTATACCTAGGCTTACTTATCGCCTGGATTCGCGATAATAGTATCGATATAGTTGCTAATTCCTATAGCTACGATTCCCTCTAGTAACGAAGCTATATAAAGGATCTTCGCTTTCTCGGTCGCGTATTCTAGCGGCCGTACGGCCTATTGCGCCGTGATTAGCGTCTTCTACATTCTGAATTGTATAGTTCGCTTCGCTAAGTCCCGCTTAGAGCCCGAAAAGGCGGATGTATATAGTATACTGCCCTCTCTAGCACCGCCGCCGCCGCTACCTAGCTTCCCGGACTCGATTAGCCTTGTTAAAACGTTATTCTTTGCTTATAGTACTATAGCCTTCTCGTTCGCCTCGTTCGCCCTAACTATCTATCTCTAGATTTCCTCGGTCGCGCCCCTAAGGATATATTCGGCTAGGTTCGCTATTATCCTCTCCGTTGTATTGTCCTTTCTAGCTCTTTTAAGCGCTTTTAGTAGGAGGTCGTTACCTATAAACAGCCTGTAGTATCCTTCGAAATAACCCTTTAGTTTCGGGTATACCTCTTCCTTTAGGGCTATAGCGGCCTCGCTATATATATCCTTAATAGGAATAGGCACTTAGGCTACGGAGCTTACGTCAACGTCTATAGTGCTTGTTCTTCTTTGTTTAGGTTTCTTAGGTTTAGGGGTTTGGTTTCTTAGGTTCGGGGGTTCGGTTTCTCGGTTTCTTAGGTTCGGGGGTTTGGTTTCTTGGGTTTGGGTTCTTAGGACTGTCTTGTTGTTTCGGGACCGACTATCTTGTTGGTTTCTTAGGTTTAGGGCGGTCGAATTGTGATTTCGGTTAGTTCGCGCAACGTAAATTCGTCGTAATTAATCGACGAGGGTCTGCGTATACGAACAGAAGGTACAACTAACTATCACGGGTGGTAAATGCCCAATGTTAGGGTACGTATATATTCGATGTGGTTGTACGAGGAACTTAAGATGGTGGGTGTGGCCCGCCGGGGATATGCCCTGCGGCGGGCTCTACATGCGCGCTGTAGGCTCTGTAGGCCCTATATCGCACAACCGCTCTACAATGGCTATACGGCCCGCAATGGCTATACGGCTATATGTCACGGCTAGACCTGTGACAGATAGTCTATAGATTAAACCTCCCTTCGCCCTTCTCGAAGAACTAGTTCTTATTAAAGGTAACGTTATAAGTTATAACGACTTTATAGAGTGCTAGAACCTAGATTCGGTAGATATTTAATGCTTTGAAACTAATAAGGTAACCGATATACGCTCTAGGCTTCGACTTATATACGCGTTTATGCTTATCCCTCTCTCTCTCTTTATATAGAGGATATACGTAGTAACTATATATATAGATACCGCTCTAGTTAGGCTATAGATCCGCTATAAGGGAGACGATTGTATCTAGCTAAAAGAACTAGAAGTAGGTTTGGAACTAAGTGAGGAGGACGTTATTCGGTGACTTTATCGAAGGATACGTTTAACTTAGGCTTATACTAATAAGCTACGTAGATGCCTCCTCTCCTTCTAGCTAAAGGTTACCTAGGAGACTAGCTCTAGCTATTATTTTAATAGAGCGGGTAATAACTTCTTAACTAGCGCGTTCGATAGCGCTAGTTAGTTTATATATATTAGACGGAGGGAGTTTAAGCTTAATACCTAGTTCTACGTACTATTTCTAGTACCGGGTATAGCTACAATCCCTAGTTTTAACAAGGGAGCCTTCGTTATCGTGCTTAAACTTGTAGATCGCTACGCTAAATTAGCGTCGTACCTAGGCCTTAAAGTATTAAAGAATTAGAAGAAGGAGGTCCTAGGTCTTATCTTTAAGGCGGAAGACGAAGGGTTTGCTAGAGAACTTGTCTTTAAGAATCAGAGAGTAAATAGATCTATTATACCTACGTGTATAATAGAAAAGGTCCTAAAATACTCGCTAGAACGGCCGTACTAACTTAGTTATAGGAGGCCTATAGGAGACGACTTTTCCCTAGTATATAATAGAGTAAGCCTTGTAGTTAATACGTTTAGTTCCGTTGATTCGAACGTTCTAGCCTCTCTAGACAAGAGCCTTAAGCGTATCTTAGCTAAGATAACTAGCGCGGATGTACTAAAGGTGTTTAGAATCCTTGTAGGGTAGGAGAGGGTGCCTCGATCCTAGTCCTTAACGAACTTGTTTTATAGTATTGCTTATTGTAGCTAATATTACAAGCGTAGCGGAACTATTAGCGAAGTCGTCTAGACGGCTAGGTTAGATGTTGTAGATTATAGCGAGGGACTACTCCGAAGGTATAGTAGGAGGATCCTTATAGATCTTAGCGAGAGCTTGTTCTTTATTGTAAGAAACAGTAAGGGAAGAGTTATAATTATAAGGATATAGTAGGTAGGTAGAAAGAGGCTTATATTCTAAAAACACTAGCTTATACCTACGAAGGAGAGACGCGATAATAATGTTACTCTCTATCGAACCAAAACGTAGTATATAGTCTAAACTATAGTACTAGATATTAGCCTTATAGAGAGCTACCTCTAAGATAATGTTAGAGTAGAATCCCTTAATAACTATAATGTTATTAAGAACTAGATCCTTAGATCGTAGGCCGTTAACGCTATTAAGTGCTCCCTTAATGCGCTATTTGCCCCTTCTAGAGATAGGGAAACAGGTAGTGCTAGCCTTAATATAGTTATCCTTCCTCGCCTTAACGAGGGACCCTTTTTCTAAGAGTGTAGGGTCGTTAATAAGGTAGGTTACTCTATAGTTATTAACTAGGATACTGTCCGATAGGATGTATTTACTAGAATCGACGGTTCCGAGGATACTAAAGCTATTACTAAGGCTAGTTTCTTTACTAAGGGCTAAGAGTTCCGTAGGATTAATAATTACAGCTATTACCGCGCTAGGAAAGCCCGGTTTAGTAGATAAAGTAGAGCTAGACAGGGATATAGGCTAGGGTTTAATTACCTAACCTTCCTTTTTAAGCTAGGCGCGGAGGTTATCCTACTTTTTCTCGGCGAACCGTTCGTAGATCTACGAAACGAACTTAGGACTAACTGGGCCTTTCGGATATTTAAACCTAGTTAATGTAGATTTAAGCGTATTGTAGTTAATTAGCTTCTAAACGTAATTGGAAATTATATATAGGTAGGGGTGCTTAGGCTTAGTAGACGAAGATTTTTCACCTCCCTTACCCTGATCGTAGCGTTTACTAGAACTAGTAGATTTAGTAGTAGCGAAGCTACCGTTAAAGTCTAGCTTACTATAGCTAATAACGGTCTTAGTAGCTTAGATAAGGTCCTTAAGGCTCTTAAGGGGTTTGCTAACGTGGTTATTAATAATTGTAGCGTTATATTCGTAGCGGCCCTATTCTAGGATAAGACGATCCTTAATTACGCGAAGGAAGTCTAGAATAGGTAGAGTACTACGAATATACTCGAGACTAGCTACCTTAGCGCGTTAGTAAGCCTAGCGGTAGTTAGCGATCTAGGTCCGTAGGTCTATATTAGATTGCTTAGCCTCTTTAAGATAAGCGAGATACTATTAGCGGGTTATATTCGTAATTATATTATCTAAGATTCTAACTTAGCGTTCTAGAGTACGGAGGAGCGCGCGTACGCTAAGTTGCTACGCCGTAAGGTTAGTCTCGTTAATAGCGTTATAACGCTTGCGATTAATAGTAGCGATAATAACCTTACGTAACGTATCTAGGTTCTTCTTGTTAACGCTTATACCTAGAGTAAGTTACTAAGCGGCGTACCTAGTCTAGTTAGCTTAGTACTAGACAAGGATCCTCTCTAGACTTAGGCGTTAAGGAAGGACAGGCTCTAGACCGTAAGTAGCAACTAGCTTCTTGTTCTAGGCGGTTACCTTAGCAAGCTATTCCGCTTAGTCTTATACTATTAGCGTAGTAATAGCCTCTGTAGTAGAGGGCGGCTAAAAACTACTAAGTATCGCCTCCTTAGTAACATCGTTCTAATCGAAACGAACGATATTATAAACGTAGAGGGTAATAGCAGCGCTTTCGATATAACGCTTCTAGATTAGCTAATCCGTAGGACCCTTAAGTAGGATGTCCGTTAGGATAGTAATATTCCTAATAGTGTCTATAGTAGTAGAAGTCTCTATTATAGAAGAACGATAGAGGTAGATAGAGATCTAGAAGGTACGGCGGAATAGGTAGAGAGAGTAGCGCTAAAGAGCGGCTTAACTTATATACAGGCGGGGCGACTTTAAAGGACTTTGCGGAACGGCTATATAAGAGCGGTTTAAGCGGAAAACGAGGGAAGCTATATAAGGGCTTTAGTAATAGCGATTGTAAAGAACGAGGTAGCGGGACTCGTAAGAATAGTAAAACGAGTTATAAGGATTGTAGAATAACAATGCTTCTAAGCTATAACGGGTTTAGCTACTATACGAAGGGAAATAAGCACCGGGCTTATAACTCTTACGTAGGCTTATAGTAGTACTAGAAGAGTATATAGGAGAGATACGTTGCATTGATTGTTATATATCGAAGGAAGAGACAGAGGAAAGAGAGTGTGTGAGAACATAGCTATATATATGACAGGAAATGAGAAACGGGGCGCTGAGTGGGTGCGAAGCAGCTAATCAGAGCGGACTGCAGAGACAGGGCTAGATAGGTCGTGACACTATCTACTTCGGGTAGCTAAGCTCCTAGAGCGTAGCTAGTAGTCTAATGTAGTTAACTATATTAAAGGCTCTAGCAATATCTAGTTATAGGAGGGATGCTAAGGCGCCTTGGCACTATACCTCCTAGACCTAGGCTATAACTAGTCGGACTACTAGCTTAGTCGATCTACTCGCCCGGTTACCTATCTACTTTATAGGGAGCAGCCTATAGACCTCCGCTACTGCTATAATCCTTCTCGCTACTACTACCTTAATTACCTTCCCTATAGTTAGGAGTAGCGTAATAGGGTAGTAACCTCCTAAGGTATAGTATATATCGGGTATCTTTCGTAGCTTCTATAGGACTACCGTCTTAGCTCTCTTAAACGTAGCTAGGAACTACACTAGCTATAGGCACCTTGTAGTTAGGGCCGCGAGGATCTAGCTTAACGGTTGGCCGTACGCCTTCAGGAATCCTATTAGGAGTATATCCTCCCTTAGGGCCTTGTATAGGCTTGCTTTATCCTATACTGCTTCTATTGCTAGGAAGCTTATAATCTCCTAGACCTTAAACCCCTGTTCCTACTCCTCCTTAAGGTCTAGGTCCTAGATATCGCTAAGGTCCGCCCCTAGGCTTAGGAAGAACTTCTTCGCGAGCGCTTCCGCCTTATTCTAGTATATTGTTAGATCTAGGCCACTATCTAGGCCCTTTAGGGCTAGGAGTTTCGATAGCTTAGGGGGGAGGAAGCTTCTAAGCCTTGCCTATCGCTCGAGCTACTATAGGGTCTCCTCTCTAGCTTCCTCGATCGTCTTCCTCTAAAAGCGCCTCTTTTCTTCCGCTATTTCCGTTACTAGCTCTCTTTACTTCTTGTTAAGCTTCTCCTTATAGAACTACGTAAGGGTCTTCCGGAGCTCCCTCTCTACCTCCTTCGCCGCCTTCGACGCCTCCTCTACTTTACCTATCTACTATAGGGAGCTCCTCCCCCTTAACTCCTTCTTCCTAGGGGCTATCGCGTAGACGATAGCTATTAGCTCTATAGCTAGCTCTTCGAACACCTCCTCTAGCCCCTTGCTTGTCTTAATCCTTACCTTTAGCCCCTCTAGTTCTCTGTTATCGAGCCGTATCCTTAGTAGCAAGTACGCTACCTCTACCTTTATTAGCTTCTCTAAAACCTTCTTCTAGTTCTACCCTTCTAGCGCCTTCCCCCTTAGGAATAGGCCGTTAAGCTTTACTTCGAGTACCTATAGGTAGTAGTCCGACCCTCCCCTAATCTTCTTCCCTAAATATATTATTGTTAGGTCTATTAAAGCCTAGATATAGTCGATCGTTAACGTCTTACCCCTTTGCTCTCCTATAAGGGTTCTTATAACTATACCCTATAGGGTTTATAGGCTTAGGTCCTACTTGTAAGCTAACTTAAGGAGCTCCTTAGACTTCCTCTTATATTACCCGAACTTATCCTAGACTAGGTTCTAAAGGTTAAAGTCTCCCGCTAGGATTATAGTATAGGCCGGGCCCTAATAGGCTAGGAGGCTCTTTAGGATAGTCTTATCTACTATATAGTTATTATATACTAACTAGAGCTCTAGACCCTTTCTCCCTAGCTCTAGGAACTACACCCTATACTACTACGCTCTCGCCTTATATTCCTACTATCTAATATTAAACTTCTTATATACGTATATCGCCACTTTTCCCTATTACGTATAAACTAGGTAGTACCGTAAGCTCTAGGGGCAGTAGGCTACCCCCTACTTACTAAGCTATAGTTCCTAGACTGCGATTATATCGAACTCCGCCTCCTCTAGTAGAATCTCTATATTCTGCTTCACGCCTCTAGTATTCTAGAGTATAGTTTTAAAGATTATCCTCTCTACTAGCTATACCTTTATCCTCCAGCTTGTTTTAGGTTAGAGGGATAGTTGTAGCTACTAGTAGACCCTAGGGCTAGATATTCTATATACTCAGGACACTAGTAGCCTATATGTTAGGCACTTCCTAGGCGCTTAGAGGTTCCGCCTAGAATCCTCAAGATCCCTAGTACTATTGCTACAGTAGTAGCGGTCCCAACGCGAATAGGGCTATAGCCAGGCCGAACTATAGTTAGCTCTACGATATATCCTTGCTCACTGCAGTAGGGTAGCCTTTTAGTATTAGGAACCTAGGTCTCTTCGCTCTAACCCTCTAGTACCCCTCCCTATCCTCTTCCTCTACGCCTTAGTATATAAACGCAAACAGTAGCTTCGTAGGCTCCGGTCTAGTAGGTTCGAATATTCTAGGCCTATACTAGTACGCTTCCTTAGCCCCCTCCTACGCTCTTACCCTCTCCCTACACTCCTTCGACCACCTAGTGTACTTTCCGCCGTACGCTAGGTACCTTAGCAGGAGGTAGCCCTTATAAGTAAGGTACTAGGCCTCCCCTTCCTTTCCTCCTACTCTATAGGCCCTCGCCCTGTATCTTCCGTATAGGGGTTCCTTCAGGTAGTACCTCTAGATATATCCCTACTTCTAGCATTTAAAGCACTACTTCGGCTTAAGCGCTACCTAGTATAGTTTATAGTCTAGTACTTAGGCGTCCTAGATAACTCCGAAGTTATACGCTACTCTCGCCTTGTTTTAGCTCTTAAAGGTTACTAGTACTATCGCTCTTATAAGCTCTAGCTTACTAGGGATCCTAAACTTAACTATATTTACCGTATAGAAATCTAGTCCCTAGGCGAACTCCGCTTCGGTAACTCCCTAGATCTCTAACCTTATTAGACCCTTTAGGAGCACTACGAAGGTTCTATAGGCTTCCTTCGCCTACTCCCTAAACGCTTAGTAGATCTACTAGTTATTCTTAGTATACTATTCCTTCGCTGCTTTATCCCTAAAGGTAATAATAGTATCCCCACTAGGGAGCTTCCTTATAGCAACTACTCCCTTCTATATAGACTAGTTATTAATCGCCTAGATAATCTCTAGGGGGGTTCTCTTCGTATGGTTAGCTAGTAGGCCATTACCTTAGACAAGGATTTCCTTGGCGATCCTTTAGGGGATCGCCTTTATAGGTTGCGCTTAGGGCGCTAGAGCTCCTACTACAATCGTTACCTAGGAGCAGTTAGGACCCTACCCTACGCTCGTAGTAGCTAGAGCGCTTATAAGCGCGGCCCGTACTTCCTTAGCGACGATCTTCCTTATTGTAACGGTCGTATACAACAAGGTTGCACAACAGTGCAACCTTCGTAGGAGCTCGCGAGGGCTGAAGGCTCTACGCGGCGAGCTCCACCTAGTGTAGAGCCACGCTCCTCTAGCTACAGGGTGCTCAGCCAACCACATAGCATAGCACATGATATAGCATATAACACAGGCTATACCTATAACACTACCCTCCCTCTCTAAACAAGCCCCCTATATAAAAATAGCCCCCTATCCCAGGTACTCGCATCCGGAGTTAGAGTCATCTTAGCGCCTACCCTAGCGCTACGCCTTCCTTCTCCGCGTCTACAATAGCAGGCCCGGAAGCTTAGGGTACGTATCGTAGAACTCCTAGATAGCGTTATTACAGCCGCGTAGATCCGTTATAGTGAACTAGGGCAGACAGCTCTTGGCCAGAACAAGGGGGCATTCGTAGTGGATTTTTCGTTTTTTGACTGCTTGCAGCGCTATACGTTGTTTTATAGTCATATATATAGCCAGTTAGTCCGCCTACTTGGGCAGACGATAACATTCTAAGGATATAAAAACTCCCCCCCTAAATTTGACACTTTTAGCTCTAAGCCTTCCCGCTACCTCTAGGCATATGTTTTTATAGTAATCTTGTTCGCCTTCCTCTAAACAGGGGGAGATATATGTCCGGAGGGCGATATCTTAATCGGATCGGTTACAATTAAAGTCCGAAGATGCGTCGGCAACCTTAGACGCTCGCCACTTGTCCATCACTATTACGTCTTACTCTCTATATAGCTAGTAGCTTAGTTTGTAGTTTGCTCCAGTTTAAATAGGGGCTTAATCGGGGAGAAGCTCTACTTTGTGTCTAAACTAGACTTAAAGATCTAGGTACTGCTCTTATATCGGAACATAGAATCTACCGCTAAGACATTCGACAAAATCAGGGGCGTAGGAGATCTATATACGTGCTAAGCAACTAATATACCCTTACCGCCTGTTTAGCTAGCGACGATTTCGGCGACCTTGTTGTCGAATCGGAGGGTTCCCGCGTTTAGCTATAGATCTTCGGCGACCTGCTCGGTTACCTATACTAGGGGTATACGACATTATCGGAAATAAGACCTCGGCCTCTAAGGGCGCGAGGCTCCCCCTGTTTGTTATAAGCGCCTAGGCTTTGTAAAAACAGGGGGTTATATATATTAGATTTAATATAGTTAATTAGAAGCATTCGTTTTGCCGCTATAGCTATTATCATTAGACGTATTTGTACTAGTCCGGACGTGGATATAGGTAGCTAGCCTACTCTAGTACGCTAACTATATTATTCGAAAAGTACGCTTAGAAGGATTCGAATCTTAGATATACGCTAAGCCCTCTATTAGAATAGAGGGGGACGAAATACAGTTTGTTGCCCTAGATATATTTGCTTACTCTATCAGGATCCTACATCGTTTAAGAAGTATACTTAGAAGGGGTTAAGTCTCTAGAAATACGCTAGGGCTTTATTAGAACATGATACTAGGGATATACGATACTATTAGAAAATAAGATCTTAGCCCCTAAGGACGCTAGACTCCCCCTATTTGCTATAAGCGCCTAGGCTTTATAGGAACAGGGGGTTATATATATCGGATTTAACAAGGACATTCGCCTTTACTACTGTAGCTATTATCAGAGTAGGTACATTTAGAAAAAGGAATTAGATTAGAGTCTTAGAAATACGCTAGCTTTATTAGAACATTAGTATCTTAGATTCGGACCTCTAGAAATACGCTAGCCTTAGCGGAAACATTAGTATCTTAAATATACGCTAAGCCCTCTATTAGAATAGGGGGACAATATTAGTTCGTTGCTCTAAATATATCTACTTACCCCTATATACAATTAGAAGATCGATAAGAAGCTTTAAAGAGCCCCTAACGCTAAACTCGGCCCCCTTTTATTAACATTTTTTTTCCTACTCCCCCTACGCCCCGACTCTTTAGAAGAGTTAACTAGTCTTACGCTGCCGTTAGAACACCCGGCCACCGCTATCGAACCGCTACCTAGGGACGATTTGCGGTCTCCCTAGCGCCCTCCCTAGTCCCCCCGTCGCTAGCTATCCTTAGCTACTAGGACCCCCGCCCCCTAACGGGTATAGCGCCTCCGCCCCCTAACGGGCACGGCGCCTCCGCCCCTAACCGGTATAGCCCCCCCTAACTACTACAGTACCCCCCTACCCCTACGAACTAGCTTAGTAACTAGATAATTCGTAGGTAAGAAGATAGCCCGCTGTTAGAACAAAGGGACGACCGCTTAGCTAGGAGGCTAAGTCGTAGTCGAAAGGGAAGAGAGATAGTAGCAAGCTTGTTATAGAGTAGAGGTACAAGAAGCTACTAGAGTTTTAAGGGGTTAGCGTATTATTCCCTTCTATTAAAAGTTCTTGTATTTTTACCCCTATTTCCTTTCTACCCTTCCTTTCTTATATACCCCCCTTATATCCTTGTTTTTCTTACAAATTCTTCGCTTCTCCCTATGTTCTAACGGACCCCCCTCGAGTCGTTTATTCTTTTTTTAGTGCCTAACCCTCCCTTAGGACCGTTTCGTCCTCTATTACGTCGCTATAAGCCGAACCCCCTCTCTATACGCCTGTTGTTATTAGCGGATTACTACCTTGAGGTTGAAATGCAGGATCTCCCTAGATAGACAAGACGACAAAGGACAGGCAGTTAGGGTCGTAATACCGGCCTTAAGAGAGTAAGCCGGATGCCCCTCGTTAATAGATTCCTAGCTACACTCCTTACTAGACTATAGACAGTTACTATACTTGCTATTAAGGACCTTAGGCACTAAGACGTAGCTATAGAAGGGCCATATTGTCTAGAACCGGACCTGGTCGCTAGTCCCTGGGTATAGACCAGTGGTTACGGTACGCTAGTACGCTTCTTAATAGCAGCGACACGGAATCGAATTGCTATACCTAGGATTAGCACCGGCTTTACTAGAACAGAGGGAGAGTTACTTACTTATACCCGAAGAACTAGACGAAGAACCCCTCGCGACGATTCGGCCGACTATAGAAGTTATATAGCTACCGCCTAAGATACAGACCGTTATACTACTCGACAAAGATAGGGCGAAGCCGGCTAAAGAACCCTCGCCGCTTAAAGAGCGCCTAGCAGCCGTCGTTAAGCTAGACCTAGCCCTAGAACTTTAACAACGCCCGCTAGTTATACGGCAGCCGCTACCGAAGGAACGGTATCTCCCCCTCGCTCGAGTCCAACACCCTTAAGATCTATAGTAGCTAGGCTACTAGGAACTAGAAGACCGGTAGCACGAAGGGTTGCTAAGCGTTAGAAGGCTAGGGCTTGTTAGTATTATAAGTTAGCCGGACGACCTAGACAAATTAATAAGGGACTACGAATCTCTAGTCCTAGGAGAGCGTTAAGTCCACGGGCTAGCTTGTAATCCGTAGGAGCAGGGGGCGAAGACTAGTGTCGACCTGGACTTCTAACTAGGAGAGCTCGAGGTTCTACTAAGAGGGAGCTATAGTGTTATATAGTGCGAATTCTAACGTAGGAGCGTGGTCGAATTCGAAAGGGAAGAGGAAAGGCAAGCAAGCGAGCAGGCTAACCCCCCCTTCTTATACTACTCCCCTAGAACAGGCGGCGAAGCTATCCTAAGTTATCTAGCTAGTACGAAGGAAGGAGCTACAGAGAGATCTTTCGATTCCCCCCCTCTTTCTAAGGGCCCGGAACAGATAGCTAGTTTATCCTAAGTTAAGCTACTAGCGCAATAGAAGGAGTTACTAGCCCCTCTCTTACTTAGGTTATATAACCCCTTTTCTTTATATTATATAGGAGCGCTATAGTACGAACGGAAGGAGCTACGAAATTGCGAATTCTAACGCGGGAGTGTAGTTAAATTCGAAAGGGAAGAGAAACTATAAGTATACAAACAGGCTACTAACCCTCCCTTCCGATACGGCTCCCCTAGAACAGACGGCCAAGCTATCCTAAGTTATCTAGCTAGCACGAGGGAAGGAGCTATATAGGAATTTTTCGACTTTTCGGCTACCTTCTTGCCTATAAAGTCTTCCTTACTAGCCCTTAATTTTTCGTATTTTCCTCTCTCCTTTAAACAACATCGACCTTATTTGCTATCTCCTCCCTCTGTTCTACTTAAGCTGTACGTAACTATTGGTCTTTTACCCTTGTTTAATACCTAATAACTTCTCCCTAATTTTGTTTCCCCCCCCCCTTTAATATATTAACTAACCTATACTAGCTTAAGTCCTAAAGGATAGGCGTCGGCAATGGCTAGAACGCGCCCGGAGCCTTTAGAAGCGAGCTCTAGCGCCTAGTTAATAGAAGGGTTAATTTCCTAGCCTAAGTTAAGAGCTAATAACCGTACTAGCTGCAAGCTACGGGCAGTTACAAGGAGGACCGGATCCTAATAAGTCTCTTCCCTGGCCTTGCGACCCCTAGAATAGACGGGGAGACCTTTTATAGAGTCGCCTGGCCGACTATAGGATGCTCGTTCTACGATTTGGAGGGTATAATCGAGAACAGGGAGTAGCTCTAAGGCTATAACCTTATCGTCGCCCTATGCTATTTCCTAAGCGGCCTTAAGGACCAGGTGTATATTTACAATACCTAGATTAGTAACAGTAACTCGGTCTACCCCCTAGAGACTAACCTGAATATATAGCGAGTAATAGCCTCGAAGCGATTCTAGGTTATCTTAGGTATAAAGGACCTAAGTTATTGGATTCTAATAATTTACGACCAAGCCCGCTACACTACGGTATACTTCGACTCCCTGAGATACCGCGCGAGGGACACCTACCTCTACTAGCTGAAGATTATAAGCTAGATCTAGGCGTCTAGCCTCTACCCCGGTAATACGAAACCGAAGGTATATAAGCGCGGACTAGTATAGTCAGAGGACTAGGAATGTAGCGTGTAGGTTCTAGAGTATACCCGCCTGTTCTTCTAGGAAGGACTATAAGCCGGGGGTATCTATAACGCTCTACTATAGATATAGAGTCGGATCTTTAACGGCGCCTAGATAAACACTAGGACAAGGATCGAGTATATAATCGTTGCCTAGCTAGCTTATATCCGTTACGCGCTAGGCTTCGAAGGATATACGCCTATCCGCCCGCGCGATATAGACATAGTAGCCTATAACAAGTAGAAAGCTAGGTTCAGTCCTTCCGCCTCTAGTACCCTGGCGCTAAGGGCCCCTTCCTTAGAACCAGGGGCTATAATAAGAGATAACGAACTCTATAACGCGATCGATGAGTTTTTGGAGTTGCTCCGAGATAACGACTAACTTAGTTTTACCTCTAGGCCCCGAACAGTCTCTCGGTAAACAACACCGGCCACCTATTTAGGGACAGCCCCGTTAGAGGACCGCCAATCTTTGTTATAGTTACTAAGTCTCGGGCTAATACGTACGACCTCTAGCGGTTCCGCTATTGGCTTTATTACCCGATAGATGTCCAACCTCCTTCGACCTAGCCTACTACCTTCTACGTTATCGCTAGCGATTATTAGGATCCTATCTTCGCCCGTTTAGAGAGAGCAGGAAGATACCCTAGCGTCGCCGCCGTCCTAGCCGTAGCCGGAGCCTTATAAGACAAAGTCCTCTAGCGATTCTACAGCGACACTAAGGACTAAGACGCTATAGTCACAGTTATAGTTATAGCCGCAGCCAACCCCCTTAAGACGCTCTTAGCGTCTGGCCGGTATCCCCCCTAAGACTATTAATCTCCTAGCACTATAGTTACCTCCTATCTAGGAAGAGCCTACCTCTAAAGTAGTTATCCGCCTACTAACCTTTTAAGATACGTTCCTTTATAGGTTCTATATACTACCGCTATATATACTATAGTTCGCTAGGTAGGACGATATCGACAAGCAAGCGGAAGAGCTTAAGTGCTATTAGCAGGGTACGCAAGTATAGGATCAGCGGCTAAGTCGCGCCAAGAGGGCTCGTCGCTAGGAGCAAGGACGTTAATAGACATTGACGGAGATAGATAGAGCTTTGTTTTGTTTTGCAAGTTCTTAGGCAGGAGCCCTAGCAAACTCGAAAGGGAAGTGTGAACTAGGGCAGACAGCTCTTAGCCAGAACAGGGGGGCATTCGTAGTGGATTTTTCGTTTTTTAACTGCTTATAGCGCTATACGTTGTTTTATAGTTATATATATAGCCAGTTAGTCCGCCTACTTGGGCAGACGACAATACTCTAAGGATATAAAAACTCCTCCCCTAAATTTGATACTTTTAGCTCTAAGCCTTCCCGCTACCTCTAGGCACATGTTTTTATAGTGATCTTGTTCGCCTTCCTCTGAACAGGGGGAGACATATGTCCGGAGGGCGATATCTTGATCGGATCGGTTACAATTGAAGTCCGAAGATGCGTTGGCAACCTTGGACGCTCGCTACTTGTCCATCACCACTGCGTCTTGCTCTCCATGCAGCCAGTGGCTTAGTTTGTGGTTTGCTCCAGTTCAATAGGTTACTAAGTCAGGTTATTATAACCTTCCTACTTGCCTTGGTACTACTAACGACTATTCGCCGCCTTGCTAAACCCTATAATCCTCTCGAACCTTTACTCTACTACGTTTTCACCTTCGTTAGTCCGTGTAACTATACGCCTATAGTTAGCGCTTATATTGTTATTAACCCTCTCTTAGCCGGCTAGCCCTTGCCCTAGGTAGCGCCTTACTCTCGAGATGTAGAATATAAGGAAGATCGTTATATTCGCTAGGAGCTTCAGAGTTACTATATATAACAAGGCCTTTATAACCTCGAACGGGCCCTCCTACTGTAGCGCGAGCTTTATAGTTAGCCTACTAGTCTTATAGTTCTATATATCGAGCATCGCCCGACCGCTAACGCGGTACTACAGCGTATCCTCCCTATAGTAGTTCGCGTTCTATTTGTAGCGGTCCTATAACTACTTTGCTAGTGCCGTAACCTTCCTAAGGATCGCCCTGAAGCGGTCTGCGAGCTTAGATACCTAGAAAAACTCCCGCTTCTACTACTCTAAGATATTCAGTAGGTATAGCTTCGACGGCTCTACGCCTATCCTTAGGTTAAAGCTATAATTCGTAAAGAACAGTAACACGCCTGTCGTCTTAAAGACTATATTATTCCCTATAAACTCTACTAGGGGGAGCTAGTTAACCTAGTTATCCTACACCTAGTCGATATATAGCCATAGGTACTACTCTAGTTCCACGTTAATCCGCTCTATCTAGCCGTTTGTCTAGGGGTAGAACGCTAATAAGGGTTTTAGGGTAATCGCAAGGCGCGCTAACAGCGCCCTCTAGAACCCTAAAACGAACTATATGCCTTTATCTAATACAATCGTCTCTAGTATACCGTAAAGCGAGTACACGCGCTTAATAAACTAGTTAGCTAGCTCGTTAGCCTCTAGTATCGCCGTCGCAATAAAGTAGCGCATTTTCGTAAGCTAGTTAACTACTACTACTATATACCTAAACTCCTACCCCCTCCGTTTATATAGCGGGAGTAGCGTAATATAGTCTACTAATATATCTTGCTATAGCGCTAATAGTAGTAGGAGTAGCTTAAGGAACCCTATAGGCTTTAAGCAGGGGTTCTTCGTCTTAAAGTATAGTATATAGGCTCCTACAAACGTCCTTACTAATACGCTTATCCCTAGCTACTAGTAGACCCTATTTATTAGGTTAAGCGTCTTTGTCCTCCTGTAACGGTCGTATACAACAAGGTTGCACAACAGTGTAACCTTCGTAGGAGCTCGCAAGGGCTGAAGGCTCTACGCGGCGAGCTCTACCTAGTATAGAGCCACGCTCCTCTAGCTACAGGGTGCTTAGCCAACTATATAGCATAGCATATAACATAGCACATAACATAGGCTATGCCTATAACACTACCCTCCCTCTCTAAACAAGCCCCCCTATACAAAAATAGCCCCTATTTTAGATGCTTGTATCTAGAGCTATCCGAACCGCTCACTCAATCTTAGATGCTCGCATCTAGAGCCTATCCTATTCTACACGCTTGGTTTTTGCTTAGCGCCTTGCCTCCTGCTGCTACGCCCTCCTTCTTCGCGTCTACGATAGCGGCCCTAGGAGCTCGGGGTACGCATTGTAGAACCCCTAGATAGCGTCATCACAGCTACGCAGATCCGTTACAGGTTACTAAGTCGGGTTGTTATAACCTTCCTACTTAACTTAGTACTACTAGCGGCCGTTCGCCGCCTTGCTAAACCCTACGATCTTCTCGAACCTCTACTCTACTACGTCTTCGCCCTCGTTAGTCCGTATAACTATACGCCTACAGTTAGCGCTTACGTCGTTATTAACCCTCTCTTAGCTAGCTAGCCCCTACCCTAGGTAGCGCCTTACTCTCGAGACGTAGAACGTAAGGAAGATCGTTATATTCGCTAGGAGCTTTAGAGTTACTATATATAACAAGGCCTTCGTAACCTTAAACGGGCCCTCCTACCGCGGCGCGAGCTTCGCGGTTAGCCTACTAGTCTTATAGTTCTATATATTAAGCATCGCTATATCGCTAACGTAGTACTATAGCGCGTCCTCCCTATAGCGGTTCGCGTTCTACTTATAGTAGTCCTATAACTACTTTACTAGCGCTATAACCTTCCTAAGGATCGCCCTAAAGCAGTCTGTAAGCTCTAATACCTAGAAAAACTCCCGCTTATACTACTCTAAGATATTCGGTAGGTATAGCTTCGACGGCTCTATACCTATCCTTAGGTTAAAGCTATAATTCGCGAAGAACAGTAATACGCCTATCGTCTTAGAGACTATATTGTTCCCTATAAACTCCGCTAGGGGGAGCTAGTTAACCTAGTCATCCTACGCCTAGTTAATATATAGTCGTAGGTACTACTCTAGTTCCGCGTTAATCCGCTCTATCTAGCCGTTTATCTAGGGGTAGAACGCTAACAAGGGTCTTAGGGTAATCGCAAGGCGCGCCGATAGCGCCTTCTAGAACCCTAAAACGAACTAGGTACCTCTATCCGATACAATCGTCTCTAGTACGCTATAGAGCGAGTATACGCACTTAATAAACTAGTTAGCTAGCTCGTTAGCCTCTAGTGTTGCCGTTATAATAAAGTAGCGTATCTTCGTAAGCTAGTTAACTACTACTACTATATACCTAAACTCCTACCCCCTCTAGTTATATAGTAGGAGCGGCGTAATATAGTTTACCGATATATCTCGCTATAGCGCTAACGGTAGTAGGAGTAGCTTAAGGAACCCTATAGGCTTTAAGCAGGGGTTCTTCGTCTTAAAGTATAGAATATAGGCTTTAACGAACGTCCTTACTAATACGCTTATCCCTAGCTACTAGTAGACCCTATTTATTAGGTTAAACGTCTTCGTCCTCCCTAGGTACCCGCTAGGCCCTAACGCGTATATCTAGTAGATAAGCTACAAATAGAGCTCTATATCGCCCGGGTCGATTATTAGCCTACTATAGTAGAACGCCCTGCCTAAGACTAACTTACACTTGGCGAACGGTACTCTTAGCTCCTACTTGATCTTGCTTAGCTAGGCACGTACCTCCTAGTCGCTAAGCGCCTCTACTACGTCTACTATAAATAGCAAGCTCGTATAGCTCTCTGTAATAAGGTTGTTAGTATAGCGCAAAACGTCAAGGCTAAAAAGCTCTAGTATCTTACCTAGTAGCTTAGAGTCGTACTTACTACTAAAGGTCTCTAGGTCGAACTTACTTAGGTTAATTAGAGGGCGCTACCTGTTCTATAGCCTATTATCTTTAACGTCCTTCGGTATAAACTCTAGCTTCCTACTTAGCGCGTTAGGGCGGCCATTTACTATACCTAGGCGATAAATAATCTAGAAGTTAAAACGTAATAAGAACTCCAACTAGCGTATATAGTTATTATTATTTATTCGTACACCGATATGCCTTACAGCGCGCTAGTCCTTCTACTAGTTTGTTTAGTACAGGAAACTGTACCCTCGCTAGGCTAGATGAAAACCTCCACTCTTCGATTTAATCTCCCCGCTTCTGTTTCCTTTATACTATATAATGCCCTAGCCTTCTCTAACCCTACCTGCCCCCTTTGTTAGATGTGATTAGTTCTAGGGTAGCTAATAATCTCCTCTTTCTTCCGCTCTTCCTTCCTTTAAGTCTAGTTTCTTCTAGGGGGGGCCCCTAGTAGTATTTTATTAGGCAGTTTAGCTTCTACCCTAGGTAGTTTACCAGTCCCTAGCTACTACGGCTAGATTGCTTTTATCCTATAGCGAGCAATATAGGGTTCTTACCAATCGGTATATGACGTAGGGGCCTAGATCCTAGTCTCCAAGACGACGGCTATTCCTTGGGTTTTCCTTCTTTGGTTAGTGTAACTCTCGTTGGAATTTGCAGGGGACTAATCCTAAAAAACCGAAAAGAGGGTGAGGGAGGCCGGATTCGAACCGACAGCCTTGCGGCTTCTAGGTGCAACACACTCCAATTACACCACTCCCCTTAGCGTATATAGTATAGCGATAGCTACTTCGTTATACTAAAGGTCTATAGGTTCTTATAGTCTATAATAATATTAAACCTCTTAGCTATACCTTTAAGCTTAGGGCGCTATTCTTCAAGCGCCTTAACGATCGCAAGGAGCTCCTTGTTATAGATATTATAGTTACACTTAGCTATAGTATACTTCGCTAAGAAATAAGCAACTAGATATAACTCGCTATTATCCCCTTCCTATAGTAGCGCTCTACCTACTAACTAGTCTAATATATTAACCTCTACTATAGCGCGCTTCTCCTAGTTATATATCCGTAGTGCTAGTGCTATAACAAAGTATACCTTTAGGTACTAGAAAGCCGCTTTATACTACTTGGACTACTCCTAGTCTACTATCTTCTTTGTAAGCTTATATAGCGGCTGTATATAGGTCGAAAAACCTTGTATAAATCGGCGGTAGAAGTTCGCGAACCCTAAGAACCGCTAGAGGTACCTCCTTATCTCTAGAGCCTCCTAACTACGTACTGCTTCGACCTTGTCTAGATCTATCTCAATGCCCCTAGGTGTAATAATAAGCCCTAGGTACTTTGTCCGCTTTATATAGAATTCGCACTTGTTAATATCTACCTATAGACCTATATCGATTATATACTTTAGTACCTCCCTAACCTACTTAATATACTCCTCGAGCGTACCTAAGTAGACTAGGATATCGTCTAGGTACGCCGTTACGTAGTTATCTAGAGCGTTGTAGAGGATATTATTAACGTAATACTAGAAGGTAGTAGGCGCGCCCTATAGGCTAAACAGCGTAACTAGCGTCTCGTATAGGCCGAATCTTATAATAAACGCTATAAGCTACTTATAGCCTAGCGCTACACGCACTTAGTTAAACGCTATAATTACATCAAGCTTCGTAAAGATCTTCGCCTTGTAGATAGAGTCTAGGGTCTCCTGGATTAGCAGGATAGGGTACCGGCTCTTTAGCGTCGCGTTGTTAATGCTATAGTAGTTAACGTAGATTCTAATGCCTCCGCCTAGCTTCTACGCTATTAGGATAGGTAACGAGGCGCTCGATCGTAAGGGCTAGATAAACCCCTTCGCAAGGTTATCGTTAAGCTAGCGCTTTAGTATATATAGCTCTATTAGCGATATCAGGCGATTCCTTAAATATAGGACTACGCTCCCTAGGAGTAGCTTAATCCTATAGTTATATATATAGTAGAGGGGTAAGATATTAGCGTCCTATAGGATAAAAGCAGCTACTAAGTCTTAGTATTCCTTTAGTAGGCGCGCCTTAATCTCGTCTAAGGTAGGCGCTAGTCTATCCGCTTTATCGAAGAACTTCTTAGAATCCTCCTCTATAATCTTATTAAGCTTCTTATCCCCTTTAGCGAGCGCGTCGATAAAGCTATAGAACCTTACTAGGAGCATTAACTTTATATACTCTAGTATACTCTCTTAACTTAGCAGGTCCTTAAAGAACTACTTAGGTAGAACTAGTATATAGTCTCTCTTCTTAGCTTCTACCGCTCTCTCTAGTTTACCTATCGTAGTCCGTATAACTACTACGCCCTTCTATTAGTATACCGCTAAGAAGCTCGCTCCGTTTAGGATCTTCGCGTTATCCTAGCGGATCTTCCCCTACGCTTAACTAAGCAGGGGCGGGGTAGGGGGGGGGGACTAGGGTCTTAGGGGTAGCCTCCTAGCGCCTGCTACTAGCTCTACTAGCCTTAGTAACGTAGGGGGTAGCGCTTCGACTAGAACGCCTATCGCTCCTAGTAGTACAAGCGTCCTCTATAGGTCAGCCTATACGTCTCCCTAGGATATAGATCTTTACTATCTATAGGCCCGTCTCCGCCTGTTAGACTACCTAGCCCTCTTATAGTTAGATAGCTTGCTTGTAGCGATAGCGACCTTATTGTCGTTACTAGAGGTACTAGAGTCGTTATCTTTAGGTACGTCCTCTACTATTATATAGTACCGCCCGCTACTCTCTAGGGTTAGGGGTGCCGCCTCTAGCTAGCCTACCTACTAAGTAACCTAGCTTCTAATATACTCTAGAAGGTACCTTCTACGGTAGTGCTCCGTGAATTCGAGCTACAAGGTCTCCTAGTTAATCTATAGGTTATACTTCTGTAGCTATAGGAGGCCTAAGATTACTAGGGTCTCTTTTACAAGCGTTGTAACGAAGTACACTAGGGTCTCCTAGTAGTTCCAACGACTAGCGTAAGCGCTACTAAGTACTCGATCTAGCGTAAGAACCCTCTATTAGCTAGAAATAGCAGCCACTATACTACTAGCCTCTCTAGTAGCAGTCTATTCGTAACTATAAAGCTAAAATCTATAAACGCTAAACCTGTATAACCCGAGTCTACAAGTACTACGTACTCTATATTGCGCCTACTAACCGCTAGGTACAATAACAAGAGAATAGATTTAGCGCTACTACCTACTACGCTAATAACTAAACTATCCCCCTATCCCTCCTATAGCTAGTAGTACCCCTCCTATAAGCAATAGTTTATAGGAGCTCCTTGTTTCCCTAGTTATTATATAAGAAGCTAAAGCTAAGGGGTTACTCTATAGACTAGTAAGCGCTATACTCCTCCTGCTCGTCTACCTCTCTAACGACAAAACCGCTCTAGTTAGGGGTGTCCGCAAAGCGTATAGCGAGCCTACCTTAACCCCTCTAGTAGGCCCTAGCGCGGCGGCTTATACCGCTATAAGCTAGAAGGCCCCTAGAGGGAGCTTGCCCGAAGCCTAGGAACCCGCCTTGGCTATAGCTTTATTACGCGGGCTACTGCTATCCCTAGGTAGGCTGCTGCTATCCTTGCGCGTTGCTACCGAAACTAGGTCCTCTACCGCCTTAGGCGCCCTTGCGCTATAACTACCCGGCGCCGCGGGCGTTACTACAGTCCCCTTAGCCTCTATAGCCTACTTAGTATACCCTCGCGATATAGTTAGCCCCGCCGTACTTATAGTATAAGCCACTCGCTCTATACTATTCCTTCTCCTAGAGGGTAAGCGCTACAAGCGTTACCGCGTTAATCTCTATCGCGTTAGGGTATCTGCCTCTGCCGTTATTATTACTACTACCCCTGGTTCCGCCGCTCCTAGTTCCGCCGCGTAGCTTCCGCCTAAAGTCCTCTCGCTCTAGGTTAGTCGCGAGCTAGCTAGCTAGTGTAGCCTAGAGCTTAAAGTTATTAGCTAGTAGGAGTACCGCCTATATAACTATAGCGCTCGAAAGGTAGGGGGAGATCTTAAGCCGGAGTATCTAGACCCTCGTTACGTTATCGACGCTAGCAGTGTTAGCTAGGGTAGTAAATTCAGTAAGGAGGTCGTTAAACGCTATAAACTCGTTCTTCTATACTAGTAGTTCTAGCTTATTACTTGCTATAGTAACTACGTTATATATTATATACTAGGTACAAAGGGTCTTTAGGAGGTTGGACCTAGTCTTCTATAGCTACACTACTATACTATATAGGTTCTCCTTAACCTACTCGAGCTTCGCTGTAACTACCTAGCGCGCGCTACCGCCTAGTATAGCCTTTATATATAGGATCTTAGTATACTTGTCTAGGAACTCCCGTAGGTGTATTTGCTAGTGGCTACGTACCTTATCCTCCTAGTCTTCGAAGAGTAGGGTACGCTTAATAGTATCCTTCTCCTCTCTAGTAAACGGATCAGGGTAGAGGAGGGAGATCGATACGCTATAGCCGCTACTAGCGCTACTACTACGAGCCTAGTCCAGGGCTATTACTATTGTTACAGGCACAGCCTATGTCATATGCTATGTTATGTGCCATGCTATATGGTTGGCTGAGCACCCTGTAGCTAGAGGAGCGTGGCTCTACACTAGGTGGAGCTCGCTACGCAGAGCCTTTAGCCCTCGCGAGCTCCTACGAAGGTTGCACTATTATATAACCTTGTTATATACGACCGTTATAGTAGGTTGTACCTTTAACTTACGCAGGTAGCTAAGTCGTCTACTCTAGAATAGAGAGCGTACTAGACTAACTAGAACGCTTCTTTTCCTAATATACTAGGCTTTGTTTTTATTTCTTAACTACCTACGTAGTACGAGTTAACTACTAGGACAAGCATCCTACGTACAATAGCAGTCTGCCGAATAGGACTATAAGACTCTAACGAATAGGACTATAGTATTCTAACAAACTAGATAACGCTCCTACGAAGATAAGCGCGAAGATAATAAGCAGCGCCGACCTTGCGGTATCGCTACCGCCGAGACTTGTAGCGCTACGCGTAGCGCTGAGAGAACAATAGCAGAACGAGGTCTCTAATACTATACCTGCTTTTATAGTATCGATCGACGATAATAGAGGGTATAACCTCTTAGGGTTTGCTATAGCTATAAATACGATAGTTAGTAAGCTAAAGAGAAAGCTCGATAAGTCTGTTGGGAGGTTTAAGGCGTCTATCGTAACTAGTACGGCGCTCGAGAAGGAGCTCGAGGAGTATAAGTTGCTACTCGCGAACTAGGGGACGCTAATAGCGATGGCCCTGGACTAGGCTCGCGGTAGTAGCGCTAGTAACGGCTATAGCGTATCGATCTCCCTCCCCTACCCCGATCCGTTTACTAGAGAAGAGAAGGATACTATTAAGTGTACCCTACTCTTTAAAGACTAGGAGGATAAGGTACGTAGCCGCTAGCGAATATACCTACAGGAGTTCCTAGATAAGTATACTAAGATCCTATATATAAAGGCTATACTAGGTAGCAGCGCGCGCTAGATAGTTGTAGCGAAGCTCAAGTAGGTTAAGGAGAACCTATATAGTATAGTAGTATAGCTATAGAAGACTAGGTCCAACCTCCTAAAGACCCTCTATACCTAGTATATAACGTATAACGTAGTTACTATAGCAAGTAACAAGCTAGAACTACTAGCGTAGAAGAACGAGTTCGTAGCGTTTAACGACTTCCTTACCGAATTTACTACCCTAGCCGATACCGCTAGCGTCAATAACGTAACGAGGGTCTAGATACTCTAGCTTAAGATCTCCCCCTACCTTTTAAGCGCTATAGTTATATAGGTAATGCTCCCGCTAGCTAATAACTTTAAGCTCTAGGCTATACTAGCTAACTAGCTCGCGACTAACCTAGAGGGAGAGGACTTTAGGCGGAAGCTACGCGGCGGAACTAGGAGCGGCGGAACTAGGGGTAGTAGTA
>MU853402.1:138353-214131 GCA_033297235.1 Trichocladium antarcticum
GTATCGACCCGGACATCCGCCCAGGAGAGCTCGAGATCCTGCCACGGAGGAGCCATGGTGTCGTGGTGCGAATTCTGACGCGGGAGCGTGGTCGAATTCGAAAGGGAAGAGAAACTGTGAGCAAGCGAACAGGCCAAACCCCCCCTTCTTATACTGCTCCCCCAGAACAGGTGGCCGAACCATCTCAAGTTACACGGCCAGCACGAAGGAAGGAGCCACAGAGAGATCTTTCGATTCCCCCCCCTTCTTTTCGGAGGACCCAGAACAGGCGGCCAGTTCATCCCAAGTCAGAAGGAGTCACAGGGTCCCCCCTTAGAACTCTGATCACACGGCCCCTTTTCTCGGGTCACACAGAAGGAGCGGAAGGAGCCACGGAATTGCGAATTCTGACGCGGGAGCGTGGTCGAATTCGAAAGGGAAGAGAAACTGTGAGCATGCGAACAGGCTACCGACCCTCCCTTCCGATACGGCTCCCCCAGAACAGACGGCCAAGCCATCCCAAGTTATCCGGCCAGCACGAAGGAAGGAGCCACACAGGAATTTTTCGACTTTTCGGCTACCTTCTCGCCCATAAAGTCTTCCTCACCAGCCCTCATTCTTTTCGCATTTTCCTCTCTCCCTCAAACAACATCGACCTCATCCGCCATCTCCTCCCTCTATTCTGCTCAAGCCGCACGCAACCATCGGTCTTTTGCCCTCGTTCAACACCCGACAACTTCTCCCCAATTTTGTTTCCCCCCCCCCCCTCAATATATCAACCAACCCGCACCAGCTTGAGTCCCAAAGGACAGGCGTCGGCAATGGCTAGAACGCGCCCGGAGCCTTCGGAAGCGAGCTCTGGCGCCCAGTTGACAGAAGGGTCGATTTCCCAGCCCAAGTCAAGAGCCGATGGCCGTACTGGCTACAAGCTACGGGCAGTCACAAGGAGGACCGGATCCTGGCAAGTCTCTTCCCCGGCCTCGCGACCCCCAGAACAGACGGGGAGACCTTTCATAGAGTCGCCTGGCCGACTGTGGTGTGCTCGTTCTACGATTTGGAGGGTATGATCGAGAACAGGGAGTGGCTCCAAGGTCATGACCTTATCGTCGCCCTGTGCTATTTCCTGAGCGGCCTCGAGGACCAGGTGTACATTCACAACACCTGGATTAGCAACAGTAGCTCGGTCCACCCCCCGGAGACTAACCTGAACACACGGCGAGTAATGGCCTCGAAGCGATTCTGGGTCATCTTGGGCACAAAGGACCTAAGCCATTGGATTCTGACAATTTACGACCAAGCCCGCCACACCACGGTATACTTCGACTCCCTGAGATACCGCGCGAGGGACACCAACCTCTACCAGCTAAAGATCATAAGCTGGATCCAGGCGTCCAGCCTCTACCCCGGTAATACGAAACCGGAGGTATACAAGCGCGGACCGGTACAGTCAGAGGACTGGGAATGTGGCGTGTGGGTTCTGGAGTATACCCGCCTGTTCTTCCAGGAAGGACTGCAAGCCGGAGGCATCTACGAGGCCCCGCCATAGACACAGAGTCGGATCTTCGACGGCGTCCAGATGAACGCCAAGATGAGGACGGAGTATATGGTCTCCGCGTAGCTAGCCCACGTCCGTCACGCGCTAGGATTCGAAGGGCACACTCCCGTCCGCCCGAGCGACATAAAGATAGTGGTTTACGACGAGCAGAGGACCGGGTTCAGTCCCTCACCCCATCGGCTACCATCCGGCCGCCCCTCCGCTCCCAGCACCCCAGCGGTTACAACGAGAGACGAGGGCTCTCGGCAGACAACACCGGCCGTCTGTTCAGAGACGGCTCTGTCAGAGAACCGTCAATCTTTGTCGTGGTTGCCAAGTCTTGGGCTGACACGCTCAACCTCGGGTGGTTCCGCCATCGGCTTCATCACCCGGCAGATGTCAAGCCTTCTACGGCCCAGCCTACCTCCTTCGGCGTCGTCGCCAGCGATCATCGGGATCCTATCTTCGCCTGTTCAGAGAGAGCAGGATAATACCCCGGCACCGCCGCCGACTGCCGGCAAGTCTACGGCGATACTAAGGACCAAGACGCCACGGTCACAGTCACAGCCGCAGCCGACCCCCTCAAGACGCTCTCATCGTTTGGCCGGTATCCCCCCTGAGACTATCGATCTTCCGGTACCGCCGTTGCCTCCTATCCGGGAAGAGCCTGCCTCTAGAGTGGTTGTCCGCCCGCCAACCTTTCAAGATGCGTTCCCTCACGGGTTCCGCATGCCACCGCTACATGTGCCGTGGTTCGCTGGGTGGGACGATATCGACAAGCAAGCGGAAGAGCTTGAGCGCCGTCAGCAGGGTGCGCAAGCACAGGATCAGCGGCTGAGTCGCGCCGAGAGGGCTCGTCGCCGGGAGCAGGGACGTTGATGGGCGTTGACGGAGATGGATGGAGCTTTGTTTTGTTTTGCGAGTTCTTGGGCAGGAGCCCTGGCAAACTCGAAAGGGAAGTGTGAACTGGGGCAGACAGCTCTTGGCCAGAACAGGGGGGCATTCGTGGTGGATTTTTCGTTTTTTGACTGCTTGCAGCGCCATGCGTTGTTTTGTGGTCATATATATAGCCAGTCAGTCCGCCCACTTGGGCAGACGACAACACTCTTGGGACATAAAACTCCCCCCCTAAATTTGACACTTTTGGCTCCAAGCCTTCCCGCTGCCTCTGGGCACATGTTTTTATGGTGATCTTGTTCGCCTTCCTCAGAACAGGGGGAGACATGTGTCCGGAGGGCGATATCTTGATCGGATCGGTCACAATTGAAGTCCGAAGATGCGTCGGCAACCTTGGACGCTCGCCACTTGTCCATCACCACTACGTCTTGCTCTCCATGCAGCCAGTGGCTTGGTTTGTGGTTTGCTCCAGTTCACCCTATAGCTCGAATTTACAGAGTACTACTATAGGAGGTACCTTCTAGAGTATATTAGAAGCTAGGTCGCTTAGCAGGTAGGCTAGCTAGAGGCGGCACCCCTACCCCTAGAGAGTAGTAGGCGGTACTACGTAACGGTAAAGGACGTACCTGAAAATAACGACTCTAGTACCTCTAGTAACAACAACGAGATCGCTATCGCTACGAGCAAGCTATCTAACTACAAAAGGGCTAGGCGGTCCGATAGGCAGAGACAGGCCTATAGATAGTAGAGATCCGCGTCCTAGAGAGACGTATAGGCCGACCCGTAGAGGACGCTTATACTACCAGGAGCGATAGGCGTTCTAGTCGAAGCGCTACCCTCTATATTACTAAGGCTAGTAAAGGTAGTAGCAGGCGCTAGGAGACTACCCCCTAGACCCTAGTCCCCCCCCCCCGCTGCCCTACCCCTGCTTAGTTAAGCGTAGGGGAAGATCCGCTAGGACGACACGAAGATCCTAAATAGAGCGAGCTTCCTAGCAGTATACTAATAGAAGGGTATAGTAGTTATATAGACTACAATAGGTAAACTAGAGAGAGCGGTAGAAGCTAAGAAGAGAGACCGTATACTAGTTCTACCTAAGTAGTTCTTTAAAGACCTACTAAGTTAAGAGAGTATACTAGAGTATATAAAGTCAATACTCCTAGTAAGGTTCTACAGCTTTATCGACGTACTTGCCAAAGGGGATAAGAAGCTTAACAAGATTATAGAGGAGGATTCTAAGAAGTTCTTCGATAAAGCGGATAGACTAGCGCCTACCCTAGACAAGATTAAGGCGTACCTACTAAAGGAATACTAAGACTTAGTAGCTGCTTTCGTCCTATAAGACGCTAATATCTTGCCCCCCTACCGTACGTATAACTATAGGATCGAGCTACTCCTAGGGAGTATAGTCCCGTATTCAAGGAATCGCCTAATGTCACCAATAAAGCTACGTATACTAAAGCGCTAGCTCGACAACAACCTTACAAAGGGGTTTATCTAGCCCTTACAATCGAGCGCCTCGTTGCCTATCCTAATAGTATAGAAGCCAGGCAGAAGCATTAGAATCTACATTAACTACCGCGGTATTAACAACGCGACGCTAAAGAGCTAGTACCCTATCCTACTAATCCGGGAGACCCTAGACTCTATCTATAAGGCGAAGATCTTTACAAAGCTCAACATAATTACGGCGTTTAACTAAGTGCGTATAGCGCCAGGTTATAAGTAGCTTATAGCGTTTATTACAAGATTCGGCCTATACAAAACGCTAGTTACACCGTTTAGCCTATAGGGCGCGCCCGCTACCTTCTAGTATTACGTTAATAACATCCTCTATAACGCTCTAGATAACTATATAATAGTGTACCTAGACAATATCCTAGTCTACTTAGGCACGCTTAAGGAGCATATTAAGTAGGTTAGGGAGGTACTAAAGCGTATAATTAACGTAGGTCTATAGGTAGATATCGACAAGTACAAATTCTACATAAAGCGGACAAAGTACCTAGGGCTTATTATTACGCCTAGGGGTATCGAGATAGACCTAGATAAGGTCGAAGCAGTATATAATTAGGAGGCTCTAGAAACAAGGAGGTACCTCTAGCGGTTCTTAGGGTTCGCGAACTTCTACCGCCGATTTATACAAGGTTTTTCAAGCTACATACAGCCGCTATACGAGCTTACAAAGAAGACAGTAGACTAGGAGTAGTCCAAGTAGTACGAAGCGGCTTTCTAGCGCCTAAAGGTATACTTTATTACAGTACCGGCACTATAGATATATAACTAGGAGAAGCGCGCTATAGTAGAAGTTAATACGTTAGACTAGTTAGCGGGTAGAGCGCTACTATAGGAAGGGGATAACAGCAAGTTACATCTAGTTACTTATTTCTCGGCGAAGTATACTGTAGCTAAGTGCAACTACAATATCTACAATAAAGAGCTCCTTACAATCGTTAAGGTACTTGAAGAATAGCGCCCCAAGCTCGAAGGCGCGGCCGAGAGATTCGATATTATCATAGACTATAAGAACCTATAGACCTTTAGTATAACGAAGCAGCTGTCGCTACGCTATATACACTAGTTAGAGTTCTTATTACGTTTCGACTTCTAGATTATCTACCGCCTAGGTACGGCAAACGGCCGCCCTAACGCGCTAAGTAGGAAGCTAGAGTTTATACCGAAGGACGTTAAAGATAACAGGCTATAGAATAGGCGGCGCCCCCTAATCGACCCGAGCAAGTTCGACCTAGAGACCTTTAGTAGTAAGTACAACTCTAAGCTACTAGGCGAGATACTAGAGCTCTTTAGCCTCGACGTTTCGCGCTATACTAATAACCTTATCGTAGAGAGCTACGCGAGCTCGCTATTTATAGTAGACGTAGTAGAGGCGCTTAGCGACTAAGAGGCACGCGCCTAGCTAAGTAAAATCAAGCAGGAGCTAAGAGTGCCGTTCGCTAAGTGCAAGTTAGTTTTAGGTAGGGCGTTCTACTATAGTAGGCTAATAATCGACCCGGGCGATATAGAGCTCTATTTATAGCTTATCTACTAGATATACACGTTAAGGCCCAGCGGGCACCTAGGGAGGACAAAGACGCTCAACCTAATAAATAGGGTCTACTAGTAGCTAGGGATAAGCGTATTAGTAAGGACGTTCGTTAAAGCCTATATTCTATACTTTAAGACGAAGAACCCCTACTTAAAGCCTATAGGGTTCCTTAAGCCGCTCCCGCTACCGTTAGCGCCGTAGTAAGATATATTAGTAGACTATATTACGCCGCTCCCGCTATATAACCAAAGGGGGTAGGAGTTTAGGCACATAGTAGTGATAGTTAACTAGCTTATAAAGATACGCTACTTTATTACAACGGTAACACTAGAGGCTAACAAGCTAGCTAACTAGTTTATTAAGCGTATATACTCGCTCTATAGCGTACTAGAGACGATTATATTAGATAGAGGTACGTAGTTCGTTTTAGGGTTCTAGAGGGCGCTGTCGGCGCGCCTTGCGATTACCCTAAGACCTTCGTTAGCGTTCTACCCCTAGATAAACGGCTAGATAGAGTAGATTAACGCGGAACTAAAGTAGTACCTATAGCTATATATTAACTAGGCGTAGGATAACTAGATTAACTAGCTCCCCCTAGCGGAGTTTACGGGGAATAATATAGTCTCTAAGACAACGGGTATATTACCGTTCTTCGCGAATTACAGCTTTAAGCTAAGGATAGGCGTAGAGCCGTCGAAGCTATACCTACCAAATATCTTAGAGTAGTAGAAGCGGGAGTTTTTCTAGGCATTAGAGCTCGCGGACCGCTTCGGGGCGATCCTTAGGAAGGTTACAGCGCTAGCAAAGCAGTTACAGGACCACTATAAGTAGAACGTAAACCGCTATAGGGAGGACGCGCTATAGTACCGCGTTAGCGATATAGCAATACTCGATATATAGAACTATAAGACTAGTAGGCTAACCGTAAAGCTCGCGCTATAGTAGGAGGGCCTATTCAAGGTTACAAAGGCCTCGTTACACGCGGTAACTCTAAAGCTCCTAGCGAATATAACGATCTTCCCTACGTTCTACGTCTTAAGAGTAAGGCGCTACCTAGGGCAAGGGCTAGCCGGCTAAGAGAGGGTTGACGACGACGTAAGCGCTAACCGCAGGCGCGTAGTCACGCGGACTAACGAGGGCGAAGATATAGTAGAATAGAGGTTCGAGAAGATCGTAGGGTTTAGCAAGGCGGCAAACGGCCGCTAGTAGTACCAAGTCAAGTAGGAAGGTTATAACAACCTGACTTAGCAACCTATAACGGATCTACAGGGCTATAATAACGCTATCTAGGAGTTCCACGACGCGTACCCTAAGCTCCCGGGGCCGCTATCGTAGACGCGAAGAAGGAGGGCGTAGCAGCAGGAGGCAAGGCGCTAAGCAAAAGGAACGGGCTGTAGATACAAGTATCTAAAATCAAGCGTGTAGAATAGGATAGGCTCTAGATACAAGTATCTAAAATCGGGTATTTTAGGAGCGTTTAAGATAGCTCTAGAGGCGAGTATCTAGAATTGAACAGTTAGGATAGCTCTGGATACGAGCATCTAAGATTAAGTAAGCGGTTAGGATAGCTCTAGATGCAAGTATCCAAAATAGAGGCTATTTTTATATAGGGGGGCTTGTTTAGAGAGGGAGGGTAGTGTCACAGGCATAGCCTATGTTATATGCTATGTCATGTGCTATACTATATGGTTGGCTGAGCACCCTGTAGCTAGAGGAGCGTGGCTCTACACTAGGTGGAGCTCGCCGCGCAGAGCCTTCAGCCCTCGCGAGCTCCCACGAAGGTTGCACTGTTGTACAACCTTATTGTATACGACCGTTACAACTATTAGCGTTCTCTAGTTCGTAAGTAGTAACTTATACTCCTTAAGCTCCTTCTCAAGCGCTATACTAGCTACAATAGACGCCTTAAACCTCCTAACAAACTTATCGAGCTTTCTCTTTAGCTCGCTAACTATTATATTTATAGCTATAGCGAACCCTAAAAGGTTATACCCTCTATTGTTATTGATCGATACTATAAAAGCGGGTATAGTATTAGAGACCTTGTTCTACTATTGTTCTCTTAGCGCTACGCGTAGCGCTACGAGTCTCGGCAGTAGCGATGCTACAAGGTCGGCGCCGCTTATTATCTTCGCGCTTATCTTTGTAGGAGCGTTGTCTAGTTCGTCGGAATACTATAGTCCTGTTCGTTAGAGTCTTATAGTCCTATTCGGCGGACTGCTATTATATATAGGATGCTTATCCTAGTAGTTAGTCCTATTTAGCGGACTACTATTGTACGTAGGATGCTTGTCCTAGTAGTTAACTTGTACTATATAGGTAGTTAAGAAATAAAAACAAAGCCTAGAACGTTAGGAAAAGAAGCGTTCTAGTCAGTCTAGTACACTCTCTATTCTAGAGCAGACGACTTAGCTATACGCGCGAGTTAAAGGTGTAACCTACTATAACGGTCGTATATAACAAGGTTACACAATAGTGTAACCTTCGTGGGAGCTCGCGAGGGCTGAAGGCTCTGCGCGGCGAGCTCTACCTAGTGTAGAGCCACGCTCCTCTAGCTACAGGGTGCTCAGCCAACCACATAGCATGGCACATGATATAGCACATAACATAGGCTGTGCCTGTGACACCTCCCTAGGTACCCGCTAGGCCCTAACGCGTATATCTAGTAGATAAGCTACAAATAGAGCTCTAAATCGCCCGGGTCGATCATTAGCCTACTACGGTAGAACGCCCTTCCTAAGACTAGCTTATACTTAGCGAATAGCACTCTTAGCTCCTACTTGATTTTACTTAGCTAGGCGCGTACCTCCTAGTCGCTAAGCGCCTCTACTACATCTACTATAAACGGCGAGGTCGCGTAGCTCTCTACGATAGGGTCGTCAGCGTAGTGCGAAACGTCAAGGCCAAAGAGCTCTAGTATCTCGCCTAGTAGCTTAGCGTCGTATTTGCTACTAAAGGTCTCTAGGTTAAACTTGCTCAGGTTAATCAGAGGGCGCTACCTATTCTATAGCCTATTATCTTTAACGTCTTTTAGTATAAACTCTAGCTTCCTACTAAGCGCGTCGGGGTAGCTGTTTACTATACCTAGGCGGTAGATAATCTAGAAGTCAAAGCGTAATAAGAACTCTAACTAGCGTATATAGTATAGCAACACCTTCTTTGGTATACTGAAGGTCTATAGGTTCTTATAATCTGTAATAATATCGAACCTCTTAGCTATACCTTCGAGCTTAGGGCGCTATTCCTCAAGCGCTTTAACGATTGTAAGGAGCTCCTTGTTATAGATATCGTAGTTGCACTTAGCTACAGTATACTTCGCTAAGAAGTAAGCAACCAGATACAACTTGCCGTTATCCCCCTCCTATAGTAGCGCTCTACCTACTAACTAGTCTAACGCATCAACTTCCACTACCGCTCGCTTCTCCTAGTTATATATCTATAGTACTAGTGCTATAATAAAGCATACCTTTAGGCGCTAGAAAGCTACCTTATACTACTTGGACTACTCCTAGTCTACTGTCTTTTTCGTAAGCTTATATAGCAGCTATACGTAGCTCGAAAAACCTTGTATAAATTAGCGGTAGAAGTTCGCGAACCCTAAGAACTACTAGAGGTACCTCCTTATCTCTAGAGCCTCCTAATTACATACCGCTTCGACCTTATCTAGGTCTATCTTAATGCCCCTAGGCGTAATAATAAGCCCTAGGTACTTCGTCCGCTTCGTATAGAATTCGCACTTGTCGATATCTACCTATAGGCCTATGTTAATTATACGCTTTAGCACCTCCCTAATATACTTAATATACTCCTCGAGCGTACTAGAGTAAACTAGGATATTATCTAGGTACGCCGTTACGTAGTTATCTAGAGCGTCGTAGAGGATGTTATTCACGTAATACTAGAAGGTAGCAGGCGCACCCTATAGGCCGAACGGCGTAACTAGCGTCTTATATAGGCTAAATCTTATAATAAACGCCGTAAGCTACTCGTAGCCTAGCGCTATATATACTCGGTTAAACGCCGCGATTACGTTAAGCTTCGTAAAGATCTTCGCCTTATAGATAGAGTCTAGGGTCTCCTAGATTATCAGGATAGGGTACTGGCTCTTTAGCGTTACGTTATTAATACTATAGTAGTTAACGCAGATCCTAATACCTCCGCCTAGCTTCTAGGCTATAAGGATAGGCGACAAGGCGCTCGAGCGTAAGGGCTAGATAAACCCCTTTGTAAGGTTGTTATTAAGCTAGCGCTTTAGTATATATAGCTCTATTAGCAATATCGGGCGATTCCTTAAGTATAGGACTACGCTCCCTAGGAGCAGCTCGATCCTATAGTTATACATATAGTAGAGGGGTAAGATATTAGCGTCTTATAGGACAAAGGCGGCTACTAGGTTTTAGTATTCCTTTAGTAGGCGCGCCTTAATCTCGTCCAAAGTAGGCACTAGTCTATCCGCCTTGTTAAAGAACTTCTTAGAATCCTCCTCTATAATCTTATTAAGCTTCTTATCCCCTTTAGCAAGCGCGTCGATAAAGCTATAGAACCTTACTAGGAGTATCGACTTCGTGTACTCTAGTATACTCTCTTAACTTAGCAGGTCCTTAAAAAACTACTTAGGTAGAACTAGTATATAGTCTCTCTTCTTAGCCTCTACCATTCTCTCTAGCTCGCCTATTATAGTCCGTATAACTACTACGCCCTTCTATTAGTATACCGCTAGGAAGCTTGCTCCGTTTAGGATCTTCGTATTATCCTAGCGGATCTTCCCTTGCACTTAACTAAGCAGAGGCAGGGCGTAGGGGGGGGAATAGGGTCTAGGGGGTAGTCTCCTAGCGCTAGCTACTACCTCTACTAGCCTTAGTAATATAGGGGGCGGCGCTTCGACCGGCACGCCTATCGCTCCTAGCGGTACGAGCATCCCCTATAGGTTAGCCTACGCGCCTCCCTAGGACGCGGATCTCTACTATCTATAGGCCTATCTCCGCCTATCGGACTACCTAGCTCTCTTATAGTTAGAGAGCTTGCTTATAGCGATAGCGACCTCGTCGTTGTTACTAGAGGTACTATAGTTATTGTCTTTAGGTACGTCCTCTACTATTATATAGTACCGCTCGCTATTCCTAGGGGGTAGGGGTACCTCTAGCTAGCCTACCTACTAAGCGACCTAGCTCCTAATATACTCTAGTAGGCACCTCCTATAGTAGTACTCTATAAATTCAAGCTATAGGGTCTCCTAGTCGATCCGTAGGTTATACTTCTATAGCTACAGGAGGCCTAAGATTACTAGGGTCTCCTTTACAAGCGTTATAACGAAGTACACTAGGGTCTCCTAGTAGTCGCTAACGACTAGCGTAAGCGCCGCTAAGTGCTCGATCCAACGTAAGAACCCTCCGTTAGCTAGAAATAGCGGCCGCTATACCGCTAGCCTCTCTAGTAGCAGCCTATTTATAACCGTAAAGCTAAAATCCACAAACGCTAGACCTGTACAACCTAAGTCTATAAGTGCTATATACTCTACATTACGCCTACTAACCGCTAGATATAATAATAAAAGAATAGATTTAGCGCTACTACCTACGGCACTAATAACTAAACTATCTCCCTATCCCTTCTATAGCTAGCGGTACCCCTCCTATAAGCGATAGTTTATAGGAGCTCCTTGTTTCCCTAGTTGTTATATAAGAAGCCGAAACTAGGGGGTTGCTCTATACTCTAGTAAGCGCTATAGTCCTCCTGCTCGTCCACCTCCCTAACGACAAAACCGCTCTAGTTAGGGGCGTCCGTAAAACGTATAGCGAGCCCGCCTCGACCCCTCTAATAGGCCCTAGCGTAGCTGCTTACGCTACTATAAGCTAGGAAGCCCCTAGAGGGAGCTTAACTAAAGCCTTACTAAGTAGGCTACTACTATCCCTAAGGCTGCTACTATCTCTACGCGCCGCCGTAGCCCTGCGCTCCGCTATAGCCCTACGCTCTACCGTAGCCCTACGCCCCGCTATAGCCTTACGCGCCGCCGTAGCCCTATACCCCGCTATAGCCCTACGCGCCGCTATAGCCCTACGCGCCTCCGCGCTATAGCTGGCCGCCGTAGCTACTACGGCCTCCTTAGCTAGCCCGGCAATACCTTAAGATATAGTCGCTAGCGCTGCACTTGAAGTATAGGCCGCTAGCCCTACGGCGCTCCTTCTCTTACGGTATAAGCGCGGCTAGGGTAACGGCGTCGATCTCTATAGCGTCAGGATCCCAGGCTCTCCCGGTACCCCCGCTACTGCTACTATAATATATAGCGAGCGCGCCGTTGCTACTACGGATCTTCTTCCTAAAGTCCTCCGTATCTAAGTTCGTAGATAGGGTCTAGGCTATCTTAGCCTATACGTTAAAGTTGTCCGACGCTAGTAGCCTAACCTATAACGTAAACGTAGCTAAAAGGCAGGCCAAGATCCGTTCTCTAAATATACAGACCTACATCGCGCTCTCGATATTAGCAGTATCAGCTAGGTTCGAGAACTCTATTAGGAAGTTATTAAAGTTCGCGAACTTGTTCTTCTAGACGAGTATATAGAGCTAGTTTGTAGCTACTATAGCAACGTTGTAGGTTATATACTACTTCTCGAGGTCGTTTAGGAACTTAGTCCTAGTCTTCTAGTACTAACGCCTATTATTGTCTAAGTAGTTCTCGATTGTCTAGAGCTTCGCCTTAACCGCGCGGCTTACGTTGCTACCGAGCATCGCCTTAGTATATAGGATCTTCGTACGCTTGGTCGAGAACTTGTAAGGGCGTATTCTCTAGCGCCCCTAGACCTTATCTAACTAGTCGTTAAACAGGGTAGTCCGCTTAATAGTATCCTTCTCCTCCCCTATAAACGGTATTAGGTAAGGGAGAGACATTGTAGCTAGGTCGTCCTTATTATAGTACTAGTATAATAGCTAGCTACTACCTCTGCTACCTCTAGCTAGCGCGGCGCTTGTCGCCTCGAGCGCCTATAGGGTTATTAGTCTCTACTCCTTAAGTATCTTCGAGATTACTACGTTCGTATACTTCTACGCCTCGAGCTATTCGTAGAGCGCCTTGCCCTCGGTAACCGCGTTATTAGCTATTGCCTAGGTATTAGCGAGCGCGGCGAGTGTCGCCTTCTACTCTACTAGCGTAGCTCTTAGCTACTTGCGTATAATAGCGGCACGCGACGGGCTAGCTTGCTCTAGCGCCTACATTAGCATATTGTTACTATCTTCTACCCTATCTATTATCCTAGTTCGTTAGGGTAGTTCTATAGGGGGTAGTCCTATACGTTAGATATCCTATACGTCGGACTATAAATAGGGGTAGGGTGCTCGTTTTAACTTGTACTATATAGTCGAGGTTAAACAAAGTCCGGTACGTCAGAAAAAAGAAGCGTTCTAGCTAGTCTAAGGTATTCGATCTGCCTCTAACGGTCTAACTAGCTACGCGCGCGAGTTAAAGGTGCAACCTACTATAACGGTCGTATATAACAAGGTTGTACAATAGTATAACCTTCGTAGGAGCTCGCGAGGGCTAAAGGCTCTACGCGGCGAGCTCTACCTAGTGTAGAGCCACGCTCCTCTAGCTACAGGGTGCTTAGCCAACTACATGGCATGGCACATGACATGGCACATGACACAGGCTGTGCCTGTAACACTTATAGTTATATAGTTAAGGCCTTTTAGGCCTCCTTTAGCGCTCTACGGCTAGTTAATAGCGCTCTATACCTAAGCTAGGATCTCTCTCGCTACTCCCTAGGCGATGTTCTTCTTATTTAGGCTAACCAGGGCGACTATACTATCGAGCATAGCCTTGATATCACCTAATCTACATTGTTCCTAGCAGGGGAGGGGTTAGTGCTACTACTATTAGTATTAACAGGGGGGTTAGCGGTAGGTCTACTAGTAGTTACAAGGGCCGCTTAGGGGCGCTCCGCAGGAAGGTTCAGGTCCGTTATACCAGGACTTAGATAGGCCTCTTAGGGCAGGTAGGGTGCTCCTAGTAGCGGGGGTAGGGGGGGGGAGGTCGCTATTAACCTCTATACTAGGTCCGGTGTAAGCTATCGGGGCTAGCGCCGGGTAGATCCGCTATAGATCTAGGTTGTAGGTCTAGGCGGTGTAGAAGAAGATTTCTAGGAGCCGCACGTAGCTTGTTTTCCCTATCTTCCTACGCCTATAGCACCTACGCAGTATCTCGCGCGTAGATGCACCCGGTATGGTTAGATAGAGCTCGTTAGGAGCTTTCTAGCGATGTAGGTTTTGGCCGTTTTGGCGCGCTGCTGCACTAGTTAGTGCGGGCCTGTTTGCTAGGTTTTTTTTTTATTTATATAGCTATATAAGAGCTTAGTAAAGGTAGTTATTAGCTAGTTAATAGATTCAAAGTACCTAATATAGTATAGCGTTGCTTATAGACTGTAACTAGAAGCTACAAAGGCTATAAAAGTAGCTAAGCGTAGTAGAGAGGGTGCGGGAGGCGCCAAACCAAGCCGCTAAGGGAGTTAAGGGCTATCTTTTATATATAGGATAATAGATTCAAAGCATAGATATAGAAGCGTAGACAAGGGCTTTTACCTAGCCCTAGTACAGGGTATAGTTTCCTTTATACATAAACTAGTAATAGGACCGACTCGCTGTAAGGCATATTAGAGTACGAATAAATAATATATTATATATATTACTATTAAAATCCTTTCATTGCGTCATTTGCAGTGCTAGAGATACTAGGATTAGTTCTAAAATTACTTAATTTGGACCTTAAATCGACAAAGCGTTGCGCCCTCTGCTTTGCGTTGATTTGACGCAAAATTGAGCCTCGTTGCGTTGCGTGTTACGTTACGTTGCAACGCGTTGCGTTGCTGCGTTGGTTACGGAGGCGGCCCTGGTCTGGGAACGCGAACAGGATCTTGTCCGGCAAAACATCGGGAGAGTGATGAGTGGAGTCTGCTGAGTCAGTAACCGCAGTCGTGCAACGCACCAGATTTTGCTCCTTACCTTCTTCAGCTCAAACGCCGCAACCGCAATACCAAATACCTACGCAATCCCCTGCCTCTTTCATTCCAGCGTTAGCAATAGCTTTATCTGGAGCTCCTTTGCCAGCGAGAGAGGCATTGGAGACGCGAGGGGCCCATTCGCCAGAGCAGTTCTGTCCAAGCATCCTTCAAGGCCCGAGGCCCCCGCTCCTCCCGTTTCTGCCTTCTGCCCCAAACGCCTAATCTAGACTTGATTCAATCCCCGCCACTGCACCACCTACCAGTGCCTGGCTGGGCCTACAATCATCCAGCAATCCCCAGCTTTCATTGCCCCTTTTTAATTGATTTTAAATCCGCCATCATGAGCAGATACGACGGCCAAGGAGGCATTGACCCCGCCGAACCGTTTGTTGCGGCCTTCCACACATGGGAGAACGCTGTTCGAGACCGCTTCCGCATCGACTCGGACCTTGCAAACGCCTACATGGACTTGCTTAAAAGATATAGCAATAAGTGTGCTGAATTCGAGCGAGAAAAGCGCAATGCAACGCTTTGGGAGAAAGAGCAGCTCATGGTAGAGCGAGAGCTGAACAGCCTTAAAGCCGCCGCTGTACGTCCCGGTCTTCCCACCACATCATCATCCACTTGCAAATCGGCGCCGGTCCCGGGGATGACTATCATTAGACCAAGGGTGCGGGCTAACATATTCCCAGGAATCTTCCCCTTTCGCCTTTGTTGTCATCGATGGCGATGGAGCGGTTTTTCGCGAGGACCTTATTGCCAGAGGCGAAGAGGGCGGCGGATATGCTGCCCACGAGCTGCATAAACAGCTTAAGGACTATTTCCGCGAGAACCCCGTTTTCTCAGGCATCGACACTATTTTCGTCCACGTCGTCCTCAGCGTCGAGGGCCTATCGAGGGCGCTTCATGCCTCCGGCACCATGCCGATCAATGACTATGCAGCCCTGACCAAGTTCGGCCGTGGTTTCTGTCGCGCCCAGCCTCTTTTTTCCTTTACCGACGTCGGTTACGGTAAGGAGCAAGCCGACCATAAAGTTCGCAAGCTCTTCGAAGTCATGGAGAAGAACATCCAATGCAGGTGCCTTGTCCTGGGCGGCTGCCACGATAATGGCTACGCTACCTTTCTCGAATCTTTCCGGGGTAACCACAAGATCTCCCTCCTAGAAACGACTCCTGCCGCTGCCGATTTCAGAAAGTTCTCGTTCAGTCGCACTTCATTCCCCTCGGTATTCCGCTCCGAGCCAGTGCCGTCCAGGTCTTCTATCCCTCCGGCATTCGCATCGCCTCCTATAAATGCGCCATTTTTCGCAAATCCAGCCGGTGTTTCGCCTCCACTCTTCAGTCCTGGAAATGGCATCACGAGCTTGCCGAGTGCCGTTCAGGCTTCGCCACCCCCAATCGCATCACCTGCAATTGCGTTACCCCAGCCAGCACCGCCGCCTTCGCTTCCCCCGGCCAAGGTCGAATCTCAACCCAACAGCTATGCTGCAGTGGGCCGGACCACCGCTCCGTTAACTATCAACATTTCCAGCCAGAAGAAGCCGGCAGTTGCCCGTCTGTTTTACCAGCTCAACAAAGACGATGAGCGTGTCGACGTGCCGCTGGCCAAGGCAGACCCCAACGCAGTCAAGGCACTCGATGAATACAGACAGAAGAACGGCATGAACTTTTGTAACAGATACCACCTGTCCGGCAGTTGCAAGAGCGGTGCCAACTGCATTTTTTTCCACGGAGAGCGCCTGAACCCGGCCGAGCTACTTGCTCTGCGACACAAGACGCGGAACCTCGTTTGCAGCGCTGGCCACTACTGCCGCGAGATAGCCTGCAATCTTGGCCATCACTGTGCCACCCCGGGATCATGCTACTTCGGAAACGACTGTCGTTTCAGTGAATTGCATGGTGTGGACATTGTGAGCGTAGCTAGACTTGATGAACTTGAACACTAGCTAACAGCGGACAGAACCCCACAATCAAGATCTACGAGGATGGCACCCGAGAAGTCATTTAATGTACTCACAGTTCACGAAACCTCACACATTGTCTCAGGATAGGCCGTGGCCATCATTTGTTTAATCTCGTCAATTTCTTTTGTTACTTCTACAGACTGCATGCCAATCTCCATTGCCACATCTCTGCGAGAAGAAGCAGGTAGAATGGGGGAAACCCTCCCGTTGCCAGCCGTTGCCACCATCGACTACATGCCAACTACAAGCGCTGGTCCAAAACGGGGCGTCAAGAAGGGCGTCGTGAGGATTTCGAGCCTAGGAGAAGCCACTGTGGAGTGACCAGGTAGGATCTGAATCAGAATCCGACAGAAAACCCTTGTTTCTGCAACACAACAACAGGCTTCCCCAACTTCCCCTTATCCCGTTCCACTTTGAAATCCCAACCCGCTTGATCTGTGCCCTCATCTCTAAATGCAAAAACAGGCAGACGTGATAAAAGATCCACATCTGCTCTTTCACACTCGACACCTCGTTCGGGTCCTTCAACCACGCGATAATACCACGCCACCGCTCCTCCCCCTCCTGAGTGACCACGCCCAAGGGCCAATAGAGGCCTGCCAAACACCAGAGTACAAACCGCGCGTAATAATCCTCCACAGTACATAACCTCGCCGGCTGGCCCGTCACCCGCCACGGCCCTCTCCGACCCGTCTGCCCCACAGCATCAGCACCAACCCACTCGTCCCTCAACACCTCCATATCCACAGAACAAACAGCCGCCACATCCACCACCCTACCTTGCCGAATCCCATCCAGCAACCTCCGCGCCACTACCCTCGCACACGGCACCCCAAGATCGCCATGCCTGCTCCAAAGCCCATCCACCCGCCACCGCCGCTTCCTCGTCTCCCGCCGCCCGCGCAGTCCCGGCCCCGCAACAACGTCCGGAATCGCCTCGGCGACCCCCACCGGCGCCAGCACATCCCGGACAAACTCTGCGCCCTGTGCCCGCAGCACCGGCCACTCCAGGAGCGTGGCAATGCGCTGCGGGGATGCGGCCGCGGGCCCGGCCGAGGACAGGATGCTGACGAGCTCGGGGATGAGCTGCTGGCGCGCGAGGCCGCGCGCGACGAGCTTTCTGATGCGCGCCTCGGCGGGCGGGAAGAGGGAGAGGTCGGGGAGGAGCATGGAGATGGTGGTGGGGAGGTAGCGCGGGGGGTTGGGGCGTCGGGGTGTGGCTGCGACTCGCCGGCGGTGGGGGTTGGAGGGCCTCCGGGGCGTGGGAGACTCCACTGTGCTGGGGGAGGGGGTGTACTGGGGGAGGGTGTCGGGGGGGTATGGTGGTTGAGGGTGTGATGGGTATGTGTGCATGTGGATGTCAGGGGTATGAAGGGGTGGGGATTGGGGTGCCCAACGGTCTTGTTCGAGGACATGGTATGTATTGTGTCCAGGAACATGTCCATGGTATGCCATTCTCTCGTTCAGGTGCAGGATCTTGGTATCTCTTTGTTGATCTCGGTTGGGTGTGTCGAACAGGGGCTTGTTTAGTCCGGTGACGAGAGAACATCTGGAAAGGTTGGGAATAAATGCGCAAATATATCCGGTTTAAATACTACTTTGACTCACCTTGTTGTACCTTCAGTAGTCTGTAGGTAATCGACAGCAACGTCAACATTGTCAGTCCGTTTCGGGGAACAGCGGGATTGTCCGCATTGCTGGCCCACCCCCCTTCTTTGTTCCACCTTGAGGGATTCGGGACTCGAGCCACATGGAAGGTTCTGCCAAAAACTTTCCATTGCCTGGATATACGGAATGGAATATCGATGAATACGGTTGTCACATTTAGGGTCGACATATTCATGGGTTCCTGCTGTATACAATGGGCTTGCGCAGCCGACTCAAGTTCATTCCACTCGTCATCAGCGCCACACACATCACACCATCTTCACACCAACCTGAAGCTCCCTTGCCGCATTCCCGTCCGATTTAAACTCTTCAAACCCCCTGGACCTGCAGAACCTCGAGAGCCTGGAAGTCGCGTAGCATGTCGAGGCCGCGGAGGCGATGGGGCGGATGGGGCAACACCATTCCACGATCCAAAAACAACAGCTCTCTTAACATCTGGGTCCAGGGACACAAGGCGGCGAGGGCCTCGTCGAGGTCGAGATCCCAGTCCTCCATCACGCCGCCTTTTTGGCAAATGCCAACCTTGGATAGTTTCGTCCCCACCGCCGTTACAAGGTTTCGGAAAGAATCGTTTAGCAGAGTCGTGTTTGTAAGACCCAGTTCGACAAGATTCTGCAACGGGACGGGGTTGTTCGAGTCCTGTGTCTTGTAGAAAGGGAAGGCGGGGAATTGCTCGCTGACGACGGACGGTACAATCGTGGCAGTGCAGGACCTCGAGGTTGGGCACCAGCCAAAGGATGGGTGTACCTAGATCGAGTACGAGGCTGTCATCATCGTTGCTGAAGGCTAGGCTTTTGAGCGATGGCAGAATCGAGGAGATAATCTCAGACTTTTCATTCTTCTTTATGCTCCAGCCGGTGGCGACCATCATCGAGGCTGTTGTTATACGGGGATTTGCGCCCTATCTGGAATCTTTATCTTGACCTCAGACACCGGATCCAAAAGTCAAACAGCAGCATCAAAATGGGCCCGAGGACAGCATCACTGCTCGCCAGACATCTCCAAGCAAATCAACTATCGATTCCGGAAGCGGTCCAGCAGAACTCGCCAAAACAGAGGTGATCCCGCTAGTATTGATCAAACATTTGTGCCGACTGGTGGGATATGGTTGGGTCTTGTGCTGGTTTGGCGTCACGGGCTGGTGGTTCATCAACCCATACATGGGCGTCGGGATGCTCGACTGGCCACTCCCGTACTCGGTCATGCAGAAGCTGATTCCCGTGTGGAAGTAAGGCTAGGTTGTTCCTTGGTTCATCTGTTATTTGAAAAGATCTGGCGTAGATACTCTATCCTGACATCGCTCTCCATCTTTCACACAAGCTCAGACCTCGCGGAATCGGCGCCGCAGGCGTGGACGGTTTCGCTGCCCGTCGTTTTCGCTGCCACTTGGGCCGAGCTTCCTGCATCTCCCGTACCATATGTAGGGCCACGAGGAGCCTCTGGAGGAATCAGGGCAGCGGGCTTTCGTAGCTGGGAGTTTTCTGCGCGGAGTGCTGCTCTCCTATCCATCCGCCGTCGCCAGGGCTTGTACAGGAACACGGAGCCAAGGCCAACAAGCAAGAAGACACCGCAAATGCTGCCTCCAATGATCTCGTAATGGTCGCCAATGGCCCCAACGCCGTCCCAAAAGCTCCCTTCAGGTTCAGCAACGTGCTGGACGAGGGACAAAATCTGGATAATACCGATGAAAGCCGAGACAAAGACGGTGATGCCGGTCAGAACGATGGAATAGTAGAGGATCGCCACTGTATCTCGGGAGAAAACCTTGGAGGTGTACAGGGCCATCATGAGGGCTCCGTCTGTTGTGTCCAACAAGCACATACCGGCTAGCGATGGTCCCATGTCAGCCCTGATCCGGAAACAACAACCCAGGTGGCCACTTACCAGTGAACAAGATGGGGAAAATCAGAATAATCCACATGCTCGTCCCCTTCGCGGCCTGAATACTGGCGATGCCCAGAATCGCAATCTCGGAGCTCGTATCAAACCCCAACCCAAACAAAACCCCCAACGGCAACATCTTCCACGGCCGGTCCACCATCCGGAACACATCCCGAAACACCCTCCCCATGAACCCGGGCCCCTCGAGCTGCTGCAGCTGGCCGGCGGGATCCACATCGGCGCCGTCCCCTGTCCTCCGCTCCTCCACCACAACCCGCACCCTCCTCACCAGGCCCCACAGCACCCACCCGTTCCCCACACACAGCAGCAGCAGGAACGCGGCCGACACGCTGGTCCCGATGATGCCGCCGACGCGCTGGAAGTCCTCGAAGCGGTCGCGCAGGGCGCCGGCCGTGGCGGCGACGACGACGCAGGTGACGACGACGACGGTCGAGTGGCCGAGCGAGAAGAAGGTGCCGACGGCGACGGGGCGCTGGCCCGCGGCGATCAGGCGGCGCGTCATGAGGTCGATGGCCGAGATGTGGTCCGCGTCGAGGGCGTGGCGGAGGCCGAGCGTGTAGGAGAGCACGGCGGGGGTGATGAGGGTGGGGTGGTAATCTGGGGTGGCGGTTAGCTGCTGCTGGGCCAGGGGAGGACGGCGGGGAAGACTGATGGTGATGGTGGTAGGGAGGGCACGTACGCAGGAGAATGCCGGCAGCGGCCCAGACGACGCCGTTGACGAGGACGAGGAGGACGATGAGACCGAGGGCGGGCCGGGGAATGCCAGAGAGGGGCCCCGGGAGCGGCCATTGCCATGGCCATTGCCACTTGGGGAGGGGCATGTTGGTGGCCTGAAGAAGGTGGTTGTTTTGCTGTTGGTTGTGAGAATATCCTCTGAGAACAAGTCAGTACGATGACTTGATGCCGACATCGCTGATTGAGCACGGAGCGGCGTTGCAATTTTGCCCAAGCCAAGGTTCCAACTTCTGGCTCCGCGGGCGTCGGGTTGGACCCCGCATTGACGCTTTGATTGGTGTTTTGGGTTGCATCTCAAGTCGCACTTGCGATAGCTTATCCGTATCGTTCTCGGTGGTTGATATGATTGCGATTATTAGTCAAGGACTTGAAAGGTAGGAAAGCGGCAATTGCACATGATGCTTCCAGGATATCAAGCATCTGAGCTTGCAGTGGACATCTGTGAGACAGTGTTTTGCCTGCATTTTGTACAATGGGACAAATAACAAATAGGGGGAGAACAAACCGGCCCGTACGCCGGCGTTGGTCTGCAAAGTCGTACGGGTCGCGTTATCTAGATGGTACTCTCGCTACCTAGAATGAAGTAAAAAAAGTGCAGGGCGTGCTGTGTTGGAGGTTTGATGTGACCTGGGAACTTGGAAGGTTTCAGCGGGGCAGAAATGGTGCGGGGTATAACAGCTGCTACGCCATATTACCTAAGAAACACACCAACAAGCTGCCTGTAGACCTGGAAAAAGCATGGCTCTGGACATGGGTCCTTTGGTCGGGTAAAGGTGGGGCCGTGCCGTCCCAAGCTCGCCATGTTGGCCGGCGCCAAGCGATCAGACGTCGCTCGTCTGGACTCTCGACTCTACATCCGACAGCAGTTGGTTCAGCACCATCGATCGTCAGGCGCTTCGTTTCGATTCTGCCCCTCAAACAGAAATCCCATGAATCATGATGAGCAGCTCGCCTGGAATTTGCCCTCTCAAAATCGTGATCACCAATTGACGATTCCTGGCGCCTGTTGACTCGCGTCTCTCGGGTAGAAGGGCCCAAAGTTGTTCTCAAGCTGGAGGCGGAGGTGGGACAGTTTTCCCGAGTGGGAGGAACCATGCGTCGTCCGATCTCACCGACCCTGGACCCCTCGTTGCTGTGCTCAGTCGGGTCTGTTTGAGCTTGGCACCATGGCCCATAGGCCTCAGGACCAGGTCGGGCCCCGTCAGCCATCCCATCTATGGTCTGCCAATAGGCCCCACGGCCCCTGGGGTTGTAACTGCCAACCTCCCGGAGACCTGGTTTAGAACCTCCACCAAGGGAAAGATGTCTCTATACATCATAACGTATGATGTCTGCCGCCGTTGAGGCTCGGGGGGGGCTTGACATCTCCCGATAACAGTTTTTGCTCTCCTAATAATAACGACAGCTCCCTGTCTTCGTTGTTGCTCAGGCGCTGCGGTTTTCTGTCTTTATAGCTACTTGTTCGGGACCCATCTGAGCAGACATAGAACCTTTCTTTGGAGACAAACAACCTCAATCGAGGGGACTTCGGGGATAAGCAATCATCAACCAAACATGGTATGCTGTTGGGGAAGCTGCCCATCAGCAAGGGAGTCATCTCGGAACGTCCAGCAGCGTCTATTTCTACTTTTATATACCCCATTTACATGTGCCTAATTATAGCCAAAAACCGAATCCAGCGAAGACCCAGCGAAAGGTCGGACCCACATGTATATATGTATGTATATCCGCTCGGACCGTTTGAACTTTGAAGCGGGTCCTGCAGCGTGGCCCAGCCGCTTCCTCCCGATTAGTCCAACAGAGACTAGCTTGAGGAATGTTCTGCCAAATATCCGCAAGTCTGTGCCAGAGGCTAATACCTGGTAACCTCGCTGGCCTCCAGCATGTGATGCAGAGTACCCGACGTGGCGACGCCCAATTCCAGACAGGCGAGCCCAAAGCAATCCCTGTCTTGCAGTTCCGGGAACTGCGACCGGGGTGACGCTTAGCGTGGATCCGAGGGCCCGCGGCTGCTGTACATGTACATGTATGTACACATGTGCGTACTAACAAGACCAACCTCCGCCTGCAGAGCACAAAACAGGCAGGCAGAACTCGCCTTCCATCCTCCGAAAGGTTTCAGTTGATGGAATCCTCAGTGATTTTTCGGTTCCAGAAACCCACGTCACAATCTACAACGAAGCCCGGAGATGGGGGCGGGACAGGGTTGCATGGCGAGAAGTCGCCGGCTCGGTGTTTCGCGTCTTGCAACCGGATGCTGACAGGGGTTGCCGGCCCTTGCCACGCCCCCACTCTTTTCAACCAGGGCTGTTTGGGAGTCTGCACCGAAGGACGGTGGCGGCGTGAGCATGGGTCGCAACTTCCGCCATGCGCGGTATATAATGACTCCTTTGCTCGCAATTCGCAATTCTCGCTGCAGTCCTCTATTCTCCTACCATAAGAACAATTAGAAGAGAAATCTTACTAGAGAATCTCTCTACAACACTCCCTTGGGTTATCGGTTCCTGGTTCTTAGCCCACATCCTCAGCGTCGGCTTCATCCATCACCACTCGGAGGACTTGTGGTTTATCGTTGTAACTGGCGGCGCAGTCGAGGCCGTATACCTGTATGTTTTCAAGTCCGCCTCCTTTTTTTTTTTTTTTTTTGTTGTTTTGAGTTCACTCTCGAGTCTCGACTGACAGGACATCACCCCAGCAGACCATTCCCTGGTATTGTCCATCACACAACAGGCAAAATGATCATCACGCGGGCTGTCTCTCTCACGAACTTTCTCGTGGCCACGTCCGCGTTGGGGTTTCAAGTCTGCGTGCTGTACCCCTGGCACAAGCAGCTTGACGACGACTTTGAGGCATTGAAGACAGAACACCGGCGAGTTCTGAGTGCAATCCAGGAGCGGGACGCCGCCGCCGCCGCCGAGACTAGCAAGGGGCTTGGAATTAGAGCGCGGGTCGGCAATCTTGTCGGGTGGACGTGAGGAATGCAAAATATCTCCGGCCTTCGTGCCTACTACTTACACCTTGCACAGCACTTCTGGTCGTTCGCTCGTTTTGCCTCGTGCGGCATTGCCCTCCGTTGCAGCCCCTCAAATGTCCTTCTCTCCGGTCCCCGGCTTTAAGTCGTCCATCGCCACCGCACTTGACGAGGGCGGCGACCTCGGACTGTATGCAAGATATGCCTTGGCCGGCGCCATCTGCTGCTCCTTCACCCACGCCATCCTCACGCCCATCGACGTGTAAGCCTGCCGCCACATCAACGACCCTTTGGGCCGGCGAGTCAAACCCCCATCGCCATTGTTTTCAGACATAGGTACTGATGCTGCCGCAGTGTCAAGACGAGAATCCAGCTCAATCTGCTGCCACACACGCGAGGCGGCCTCTTCGGCGGACTGCGGCAGGTAGTCGCCAACGAAGGTGCCGGGGCGCTCGCCACGGGACTAGGGCCCACGGTTGCCGGATACTTCCTGCAGGGTGCCTTCAAGTTTGGGGGGTACGAGTTCCTCAAGAGCCGTGCCGTCGACGTGCTTGGGCAGGAGACGGCGTCGCAGAACCGCTCTGCCGTGTACCTGGGGTCGTCTGCCCTGGCCGAAGTCGCCGGGGACCTCGCGCTCTGCCCGTTCGAGGCCGTCCGCATCCGCCTTGTCTCGCAGCCCGGCTTCGCGCGCGGTCTCGGGGACGGACTCGCAACCATGGCTCGGCAAGAAGGCGTCCGTGGCCTGTACTCGGGTCTGGGCCCGATATTGCTGAAGCAGTACGCCAACTCCACTCCACTCCCCTGGTGTTCTTTTTGGCCTGACCATTTCCGCTGACACGTGACTCCAGGGTGCCGTACACGACAGCGACCTTCATTGTGTATGAGCACGTCCATGAACAAGCCTCCAAGTGGGTAGACACGCCGGCAACACCCGGCCCCACGACCACGGCGCTCAATCTGGGATCGGGTCTGGTGGCCGGTCTCGCCGCGGCCCTTGTCTCGCACCCAGCAGACACCTGGCTGAGCAAGATCAACGGCCAGAGGAGCGATACTGGGGAAGGGACACTCCGCCGCTTGTGGGACATTGCCCGGGATGCGGGCGTTCGCGGCAGCTTCTCTGGGCTTCCCGCGCGGCTGGTCATGGTTGGCGGCATGACGGCCGTCCAGTTTGGGATTTATGGGGACATCAAAGCAGCGCTTGGTGCGTCGGGGATGGTTGAACTCTAGTAATGGCCGGCTGTTTCGGAGAGGACAATTTCCAGCTGCGAGCCAGCGATTTAATGCTAGACGGTAGGCCAGGAGCATAGATTCGGAGTCTCGGATTAATAGACTTGCATTTTTTTCTTACGGCAGGATAATGTAGCAGAATTGGCAGAGTATATGTATGAGACCTGGAAATACAATCTGCTTGGAGCAATAATGACGTTCCTGGCAACACATGGCAGACAAGTGAACGGAGATGGTTCTGCGTCTATCTTGTTTCCGGCCCTCTGCCTGTTGGCACTTAGGTAGACAGGGATCCGTAAGCCATCTCTGGCATTTGCATTTAGTCAGCGGGAAGGCTGTCTGGAAAGATGGTGGCAAAAGTCCGCAGCATTAATAAGCCATCCTAGGTACATACGTATCCGTACCAGGTATTGAACCTGCTCCGTAGCGTCTTGGTTTGTATTGGGGTGTGCGATGTCGGCCGAGAGCTTGACACTGTATCCGGGACCTTTAAGCTTGACATCAATGCTCCTCAAACAGTGTGATGCATACCGTGGATTTCCCAGACCTCTAACAACACATATAGGAGAGGTAAAGTGCATACATGATACATCCTGGATAGATTACCACATGGTATGGTAAGCGTATGCCGAAATATTCCCGCCAAGGGTTCGAGAACTGGGGCTACCCGGGATCGACCGAAAAGTCAGGCCACTTTGCTGCCACAGAGACGTAATTTTCACGGCTAAGTCAGGGTATCGGTACGAAAGTACGGTATACGGTACCCTTGTCTGTCTTGGCAACCAATGCACGCCCAAATGCCGGCAAAGTTTGTAAATTACCGCCTCGCTTCTCTCCACAGTCCACCGGCGCTGCATGGTGCTGTCATTTGGGCGGTACCAATGGCGTACGGAATAGACAACAACACACACCACGACACAGAATCCGGATGATGATGGCCGCGGTCACTCGGCGCTCTGGACGTCGTCAACGCTATTGTCGGCTGTGGCGTGCCGCGTTTGGAACGCGAGCCGCGGCGGTGAAGCCGCTGCTGCCGTGTGACTGACTGATCCCGCCCGCCTCCTTCATTCTTCGCTATCCAGGTAGGTCGACGGTGGTCTTGGCAGCATAACGCAAAGGACAACCGACAGCTCCACGACGGCGATCATTGTATGCCCTCTTGCAGCCGACTGGCGCTCTGTGAAGGTGGCTAGACGACCCAGCAATTGACTTCATATGTATGCCACGACTCACATCCATCCTCCGCAAATGGCTCCGAGGCCTCACCCCCTGCCACAGCCACCACCCGCACGCATCCCGACGGCTCGCATCCGATGCACCTCCCTGTCCTCCCAGTCCTGAGACCGCCCACTCCTACTTCGTTCGCTGTCCTTCTGCGTTTTTCTCGTCTTCATCCTAAGTACGGATATTTGCGGCTCGTCATTTCCGACATGCTTGCCTCTTTCAAGACTTCTTCTCGGGCTCCCGCGCCTTCCGGGTCTCTCTCGTTGGTGTTGCTGTCGTTGAACTTGACCTGTGCGTAGTGTTTGAACGAGAAAGAGGGGCAGGGAAGTAGGGGGATGGAGGGAGGCGCTACTAGACTGAGGTTTGGGCCGACCGGGTGGATTCTAAACTGGTGACGCTGCTGGCCCGGCATTGGAGAGGTTCTGGCTTGGTTCCTTTAGCCATGGGTGCGCCAGAACCTGTCCTGCCGTGATGCGCCTCTGGTCATTGGAGTCGAAGATCTTGCCGAGGAGATCGACGAAGAGCGTTGCGTCGTCCTTTCCGATGGGCTTCAGGTTCTGAGCCTTGAACTCGCGGCGCGTGGTGGTATCCCAGTCGATCGGAATGGATAGACAAAGCCATTCCCTTCCACTCTCCGTCTCGCTGGTGCTCACGGGTCTCTGCGGCTCGCGAATTTCGCCCACCTCGAAATCGAGATTAAAACCGTCGCTCTTTCTATAGTCATCGAGGGTTGTATATTCGATGCCCTGTTGCAGCGGCTCATGGACGGGATACGAATCGTCGAATGGAAATTCCATCCACTCTCGCGGTAGGTTTCGCAGCATCTCGCAAATTCTCAGGGCCGTACCCAGTGGACAGCCACCCATAAGGTCCTGAAATATGGGCATGGGATATCTCAAGTCGTACAGGATGCATCCTAGGGCCCATACGTCGGCGGGCGGTCCATTGGTCAGGGTGAAGATGTTTTCGGGGGCCAGGTACTGGTGGGGGATGTGAGACAACTGTTTGGGCGCGTTTCTGGAAGAGAAGGCGTGGTCAAAGTCGATGATGCAGAGCCTGGTTGTTAGGTAGTTGGAGGGGAGACGTCCGAGATCAACCGAGAGAACTACGTAGTCAGGTGCAGGTGATGGGGTCTCGGGGAAAAAGAACTCGAGTGTCTGTATCTCGGGCGGTCCAAATATTTCATCCAGCTGCTCCTCTGTTAGAGAATCGAGTGGGTGAGCGAGGCGTAGAGCAATATTGCTGGGGGTCAGGTCTAGGTAGAAATGTCATTAGCGATACAGTGCCCGGCTGCAAAGACCAAAGCGGCAATAATAGCTTACCTCCATGGCAAACTCCTAGGCTATGCATAGTCTCCACCGCGCGGGCAAGCTGCTGTGCAAAGTCTCTAACGAAAACCGGGTAGAGACGACAGTCGGAAGTATTCAAGGAGACGAGGGCTGGCCCTAGGACCGGGAAGACCTGGCAGAGATGGCGGCCGTTCCTGCTGGTGTGGAAGACGCGTTCAAGTTCGAGGATGAACAGACCGGGGGACCCATTGTCTCGCTCGTAGCCGCGGAGCGGATCGACAACTTTGGTTGATTCAAACTTGGCGTCGTTGGACCAGTCGGCAGAGACGACTTTCAAAGCGACGTAGCGGCCGTGGCGCCGATTCTCGTCACAGACCAGCCAGACTGTTGCAAAGCCGCCATAGCCCAGTTTGCGGAGAACGATGAACCGATTGGCGACGCGGTCGCCCAGCTCAATAGGACAAAGGCCGCCTGGGCCGTACTTGTATGGGTGTTCGGCATCGACCTCCCAGCTCATCCTGTCTGAAGTCTGTGTGGCGACTGTTGGAAGAATTATGATTGCTGGAGATGGGTGTTTTGTATCAGGAAACCGTGTTGGTCGGACGATGTGGTTGTTGGTAAGGAAGAAGGTACACTGGGGATAATGAGTCTCTTAAATACTACAGGGCACGGTCAGGTGATGAGATGAAATTAATTTCACCTGTGTGCCACCACTCCAAGAAAGTATGCCAAGGCGGCAACTTCGTTCCAACGACCTGTACCAGCAGATGGTGGCCAGATGGCCAACGTTGTTGGTTGGGACAATGGAATGGGGGCGCCCCTGTCTTCCTAACCCAGTACATAGGTACCTCTGTACAAATCTATGCAATATCCATAAATAGGAGCTGTTGGTGCTGCGGCAAGCACCTGAGCCGCGATGCTGCTTCGTCGGGCCGTGCAACCAACCCCCCTGGGCGGCCTGAATACAGACGGCGCCAATGTCGCAGATTGATTCCAATAAGAACTACCGAACGAACCTCGCCGCTCCAGGCCGTGATAGAGCCACGAATTCGGGCCAACCGAGAGTAATGCGGAGTTTCAGAGAGAGCCGCAACCATGTCAAGACGGCCTCGGCTTCTTAAGTTCGTACATGGTCAGGCGTCCAGGAGGCCAGGACCATAGGTTACAGTGACTAGTTACAAGGCAATTGGTCCTGTACGGGGATCTAGAAATAGATTCTTGAAAAGTAGTATATTAAGGGTGTAAATGCCCGTATTTCAGAATGCCATCGCCTTTCAAAGCCATCTCCTCTCAACTCAACAACCGCCCGTTTCACTTTGCCTCGCCGTGCTTGTGCCTGGCGCATAAGCATAGAGCATCTCAACAGGTCTGAACTTACCATTCTTTCATTCATTGATACCACTTCTTTTTCTTCTTTTCCTTGCTTTCTTGGTTTGCCATCCTTCTTCGTCCCTTGATCCGCCATGTCGTGGTCCGGCCCCAAACATCAATCTGCGCAGACTCGGCAACGCAACCAGGAAGAAAGCCTAACCCCTGACAAGCTGATCTTGGATGAAAACGGCGAGGCGTATGCTGATCTGATCGTCCATGACGCCAGCATCGCTGTCACCTTTAATGATGCTACGACCAAGCATATTGTCAAGTGCTCACATGAATACAAGGACGCCCTGGCCCGGATTGTGAGGAGAGTTGCCGCAGAAGGTGGTTGGACCGATGCCGAAATCACGTACGTTTCGTTTTACCCTAAAGGTGCAGTTGGCTAAAGGTATTGATTAACTATAGATCAGATATCAGCAGCACGTCTACGCAGGGTTCCCATCGCCCTTCTAACCGCAGTGAACGCACGAACGTGATTGGATTCGGACGGCAAACGATAGTTGTGCCAGACGTGCCGCATATCACTGCTAGGTTGACCTCGAACCGATTCAGGAGCGCCAATGCCACCGTCCATATCAACACATCAATGAACCATCCCAACGTCAGGAACCCAACAAGGCTGGCTGATTTGCTCAACGACAGGTTGTATCCAAAGGGGTTTCCCTATCATTTACTGACCGGAAGGGTGAGTATCTTCTCAAGGGAGAAGTTCACCCCCAAGGAACTCTACAGGAAGCTGTATGAAAAGGAGAAAAGAAAGGCTCTAAACCGGGCTAAGAAACAACTCCAAAAGTCTGGTAACAATTTTAATTCGGATGACGAAGCTGGTGGGGGGGGATCGGCTGGTAAGCATCGGCACCCGTATATATATACCCTGTATCTGTGGTGGCTAACACTGCCATCTTGACGGCCAGGCAAGGGGGGTAGTTCTGGCAACCCACCTAGCGGTTCAGGCTCAGGGGCCTCGGGAAGCGCCGACCAGAGACGGGGCGCAGCTTCGGGCAAGTCCCACGCCAATAACCCCTTCGACGTTCTAGGCGAAACAGGTCCAACCGACGCCCAGGGTCATGCGACATACTATGGCGACGTCATGGTGAAGGGCAAGATGTGGACGACGCTGGTTTCGGTTGTGCCGGCCGGCATATCCCATGAGAAGGGCGGCCTCTTTTTCTGTTGGCACTTTGGCGACGATCAACATAGTTGCTTCGCAACACCGCCGGCCGTGTCAAAGAAGGATCCGAGGCAAGCTCGAGCTGCAAGATTGTACGATCTTGCCATCCAACTTTGCAAGGGCAAGATTGCGCCCCTGATTCCTCAGGGGCAGGCCCTACATTGAGGGCATTGACAAAAAGGACCCCGGCCGTCACCTTGACGTGCAGTACTCGCAAAAGGAGAAGCAGTACTATGTGAAACCTAACAACGAGGAGATTTGGCTTAAGGAGGTCAGATAGTTACATGTAGTAGGTGCCCATGGAACCAAGGTGAGCTTCCTGGGGTTAGGCTCGAGAAGTTATGCCCTGGGCCCAGGAGGGGCCCGTTGTCTTGGAGGGAAGTACTGGATGGAGAGTCAGAGAACGGGTATAGGCATCTTCTCTAAATCTTGTTACTGTCTTGCATCGCGGTGGTAGTGGCTGCTTAGTGTATCAGGGATGCAGGCGTCCTGATACCCAATAGAAGGCCAGAATCTCTCTCTATTACAACCTACACACTATAGGTACTATATAGGTATTTCTCTTAGCCCAACGATGACTACTCCATAGTCTGAAGTGAGTCAGTTCTAGGAGATCAGAACAGGCTGGTGTTAGGGGGTTTGATGCTTTGGAATCGCCGACACATCATGACATACTAGATGCCGGAGGTTTGCCTATACAGCTGAAGGAGCTGATACAGTCGATAGAAGACCTAGCTATTAGTTGTGTTTTATCTTCTTAGTTTTATTCAGCTAACCTCCGTACTGTAGTATTCACTGCTTGTGTTCAACCTTGATAAACGAGCGAAGATCAGGTTTTAGCCACGGTGCATGTACAATGCAGGATCAATGTTTGAGTTCGGCCGAACGATGCCCGACTACATGCTGCGCCATGCAATGGTGCACGTTAACCGACGTAAGCCAACCCCAAAGTATTGAATATAGACTGAGTAATAGGGCTACAGGAATGAGAATCCATACCAAAACCCTCCAAGGTCAGTGGAAGGTTGACCGCACGAAACGCAATACTGACTCAGATCTTATATACTCCTGGACGCCAGCATGGTTGTCGTTGCCAATGGAATGTCCGGGTACGCACGCCAGATTCAGCAGGAAATTAGGACGAACAGCATCTTCGGTCGTGTCCTGCTCCTTCCTTCCCGTCCCGTAGCTTACGCAACCACGACCTTCTTCGAGGAGCACAGTGCCAACTCGGATCATCTGCCATGGCGGTTGCTAGGACCAAGACTCGTCAAATGTCGCATCTGGACTCAACAGTAAGAGCGGCAGAACCTCATGAATAAGTTACCAGGACTTACACGTTTTCTTTTACCTCCACTCCGCGGTCCACACGGAGTCAAGGCTCGTTCAGCGTACCCGCAATTCAGCACTGCCATGCCCCAACTGAAACGTCCGATGGGAGACATCAACACAGTGATGAAAAGCCATGCAGACCAGCAGGATCAGATACAACGGCCGTGTCTTCGGTGCAGGCACCAACCAGTGCCGAATCTAGCATCGAAAAGAATCTCAGCTCGGAATTGGCGAAGGGCTGCGGGCATTAGCAATTGCCGCCCTCCTGCTCCTCCCACAGGGCGCAGGTTGTCCACTGTTGGGTATGAGGATGCAAATATAAAGCCATATTCCCGTCTCCTCGCCCGGAGTTCGTTGGTGTTCTCCCTCCTAGTCCAGCCGTGGTACTTGGCACCATTTTGCTGTTGCTGTCGAGATGACAAACAAGTCCAACAGCACCGCCGTTGCGAATGGGGTCGATGATGTTGATGTTGAACCCACTGTGGCAAAATGGGACCATGGTGGCGATATTGGATGAACCCACTCAGGGGTCAGGGGCAGATTGGTCTTGGTATGGCATTGGGTATCCGTTGGCTCCCCCGAGGAAATGGGCTTTTGGAGCCACACACAGCTTTTTCACAGTTACATAGATTGACACAATTGAAGCCATCATCACTGTTGATTCCTCCGTCTGTTCAGACCAATCAGATTCCGATCCTATATTTTGGGTTCGACAATTAAGAGTCTTATCACTTAAATTACCTTTAAGCAACGCTAAAAAAAGCACTAAACCTTCGAGCTAGCTAGCAGTCAAGATGTCTACCACTAAGTCGACTACCAACCTCGCTGTGCTTAAGAAGCTAGCCGACTAGTACGCTTAGAACGTCTAGTTTACCTCGAAAGCAGCCTTATACGAACTGCTCGACCACGTCCTAGGCAAAGAGGCCCTACTCAAGCACCCTGGCGAGTTCGATCCCGACACGGCCTAGGCCGTATACGAAGCTAAAACTATAGCTAAGTTCGATCGCTTGAACCTAGCCTTAACCCCAGCACGAGACATCGACTACGACGGCGCCGATACGCCCGTCTTACGAGTTACCCGAAGCGGCACGGCCTACGCCCCCGCCCCCGGCCACGCTAGCGCTTACGCCGGAGCCGGCGGCGGTAACAACGACAACGCGGCTACCGCTATAGCCGCCCGAACGGCTAAGCAAGCATACCTATTAACGGTATAGAACCGGATGCTCTCTATTTTAGAGAATAACTACCGAGAGAAGGCCCGAGATATAGCCTAATAACGGAAGGAAGTCTAGAAGCTCCGGGACTTTATTATAGATACTATCCAGGTCTAGCTCCGAATAACCCGACTTTGCGTAGACTAAGGCGTTAATAAGTAGTACCGTATCTACAAGGGATTCGGCGCTAACGACGTCGAGGTAGCTATAGCCCTCCGCGAGAAGATTAGAGCGTACTACGCTATCCTTGAACAGTCGAGGTTCGCGACTACGGTACAAGAGGATTTCAAGCTGTAGATTAAGAAGTAGGAGATACTAATAGAGGAAGCTATTATAAGGGATATCTAGGAAGGAACTCTCCCTATCGTTTGGATCGCTAACCTAAGCAAAGCGATCAACTAGATACCCCTTACCTTCGTTACTCGATCTAAGAAGTAAAGAGCAGTTGCTACTAACTTCTAAGACTATACGATCGAGGATATAACCCGCTAACTCCAGATCGGCACCTAAGACCTCCTAGCGAAATCGAAGCCTAGGGTTACCCGTAGGGCGTTCCTAACATTCAGCAGTAAGAGAAAGAGAAGCGATATAAGCCCCTAACAGAAGGAGGAGAAGGTTATACTATATAAGGCGTATAAAGGAGTATATAATATAGAAAGATACTACTACCTACACCTAGAGAGAGCCCCCTAGAGATTTATATATAGAGAGAACATTATCTAGAGAATAGAGAAGAACCTTAAGGCAAACCCCTCGCTTAAAGCTAAGATAGGGCGAATAAAGCCGAAGAGATAGAGATCTAACCTAAAAGAGTTATCCTAAGATTAAGATTGACTCCCTATAGCGTTGGCCCCAAGTAGGAGCATATAACAACAACGTACTTCCCTAGAGTACCGCCCTACTTTGCAACTAGAGGTAGCCTATAACCAGATACCCGCTGCTTTACTACTAGTAGATAAGAGACCTGCTACGTTACAACTAGTAGAAGAAGAGCGCTAAAAGGCCCCCGAGAGACCTGCTACGTTATAACTAGTAGAAGAAGAGCGCCGAAGGGCCCCTAAGATACCTACTATAAAATCAGTGGACGAAGAGTGCCGAAACTCTACGTAAGTAGCAGTAGCCCCCTAAGAGTACTAGACAGCTAATCAAATAGCCAAAGCCCCCCCTATTTAGACAAAGACCTCTCTAGAGATAACATCGGCACCTAGCTAGGAAGCTACTAAGATATTAGAGAATTTTCTAACGCCCTACTTTAAGAAGTGGGCATAGCAGCTAGCTAGGTGCGGGCGTATAGTCGGAAGATATACCGCAAGCTTCTTTACTATACTAGCGGCCTTCCAAGTAGGGCAGCTTATATACCCTCTAGTCAACTCGTCTATCCTCGATTCCGGATCAACCATCCACCTATGTAACAACCTCTCCTAGTTCAAGTTACTACCTTACCTCGCAAGCCCATTAGACTACGTTTAGGCCGGAGAATATCCTATTGCTATCGAGGGATACAGCGAAGTCGATATTACAGTAAAGACTAAGAACAGATCCTAAGTTATTACTCTTAAAGACGTAGCTTTTTGCCCGACTTTCGTATATAACCTCGTCTCCCTCCGCTAACTCAAAAACCGCAGCATCTAGTAGGACACCCGCAACGACTGCCTATAGCGCGGAGAAAACGTATACCTCTGCGACGTTCAAGACCGACACGATCAATTCGTCCTAGAATACATTCCCTAGACAACTATACACGCCGCCTTCGCTACGCAAAAGCAACAGCTTAACACGTAGACCGCTCAGGCACCATCTAGAGCGGATACAATAATATAGCATCTCCGCCTCGGTCACCTAGGCCTAAGGGCCCTCGAACATCTCGTTAATAGTACTTATAGAGTTAAAATCAAGGGCATTACAATAGTAGAGTACGATAGGTACGGATATAGCAAAGCAAAACGTCGGATTAGCTAAGAACCACGCCCAGACCCTCTAAAGGCAGGGGACCGCATCGCTATCGACTTCTACGAATACCTAGGCGCGCGATAAGATTACACCGCACTACTACTCGCTACTAACCGATACTCTAGGTACATATAGGACTATTATATAAGAACCTACGAAGGCGACAATATCCTAGCGGCCCTTAAGACCCTCTTCCATATACTAGAGACCTAGTACAAGATCAAACCCAAAGCAATCGAGTGCGACAACGAGTTTACTAAGACCGACGCCATTATAGCGTTCTTCGAGAGTAAGGGTGTTAAAGTCAAGCCCTATACCGCCTATACGTAAGAGTAGAACAGGGTAGTAGAGCGCTCAGGGGGTATAATCAAGGAAAAACAACGTTATATAGCTCTAAGCGCTAACCTCCTGATTAAATTATAGCTTGAGATTTCCCGAGTATCGGTATACCTCTTTAATTATACACTAAGGCAAGGAAGCGGTTAGAAGATACTATTTAAGAGATTCTACAAGTACCTAGAGAAGCGAAGCATAGTTATAATAGAGCGACGTAAACTAGCACTAAACCATTTGAAGGTATATAGATACAAGGCTTACGCTATAACAACTACAGCGTAAAAGAAGGAGCGCCGACTATAGAGATTCGAGCCGACGGCATTCGTAGGATACCTAGTAGGATACTAATCCTCTAACATCTACCGAATCTAGAACCCTAGAACCAACGATATAGTAGCTACCTAAGACGTTATTTTTAATAAGACATAGGTCTTTTCTAGAGACCTTAAGCGTATCGCGATCGATCAGAAGCAAGTTAACCTAGAGGCACTTGCCTAGTAGCTTATAGATTAAGAAACAAGAAACCTAGCCACCAAACTAGATAAACAAGAACCTAAGAATAAGGATAAAGACAAGGATATCGCTATCTACCTAACCGATAACGTATTAGAAGAAGAAGAGCTTAAAGAGGAGATCTTAGATACTATTGTAGTTAAAGGCGACGCCTCTGGCGATTTCCCTAAGTTCTACCAAACACCTCCTACAATACCTCCCGCCGCTCTTTTGACCGCGCTAATAACTAGCTTACGAGCCGACAATGCTATAGAAATCGCGGCGGCATTCGAACTATAGCACGCGGCCTTCTATATAGGTATACTATTAACCGTAGTCGGTACATTAAGAGACAAGCCTATTACAAGAGCTACAATCAACTAACTCTAGCGAAAGATAGCGACCCTAGTAATCGAGCCTAAGAAACTAAAGACTACCGAAGAAGAGCAGACTCTACAAGGAACTATTACAAAGAAGCGCGTTATATAGCTAATAAAGAAGAAAGATAGCATTAAACGCCTACATCGCAACATCCTTCCTCCTAAGCCGAAATAGCATTACGAACTCGAGAACTACCCGCTAGAAGCGCTCTTCCTACAAGCAGAGAAGGATCACTTAGCTAGCTATAGCGTTAAGCAGTTGTAGGATAAGGTTTCCCGCTAATAAGCAGGTATATAACAGATTCTAGACTATATATAGGTTTACGTCTATAAGTTTAGCTAAGATAGGTTCCTCGATAAGTACAAAGCGCAGCTCGTAGTTCGCGGTGATTAATAGTAGAAGGGATTAGTAGAAGAAAATTACGCTACTACTCTCGCGATCTAGTCACTCTAAACAGTACTTGCTATTACAGCGAGATTCGATCTCGAGTTAATCTAATTCGACGCGGTTAACGCCTTCGTAAACGCCTTCCTTAACGAGCTTGTATATATATAGATACCCTAGGGCTACTATAGATATAGGAATATACTAAAGCTAAACAAAGCTCTATATAGGCTAAGAAAATCCCCTCTCCTATAGTAACGCGAGCTAACTAATACTTTAAGAAGTCTAGGATTCGTTAAGATACTATATAAGCTATATGTAATAATGAACAGGGACGTTATTATCTTCTTTTACGTCAATAACATTGTAATCGCGTACTATAAGAACAAGCAAGAGAAGGTTAATAAGATCGTTAGCGGCCTACACGAGAAATACGAACTTACTAGTAGCGACAAGCTATAGTAGTTCCTAGGCATCGAGATCTACCGCGAGAGAACCAAGAAGCTCGTTTAGCTTAGCCAGACATTATATATTAAGAAGATCGCGAAGCTCACGGATTCGGAAGCCATGCCTAGAACACCTATAACGACGATAGAATTGCTTCTATATAATAACATCGTAGATCTAGGCGCAACGCGATTCTACTAGAAGAAGGTTAGCTCGATACTCTACGCCGCTATTACATCGCGACCCGACATCGCTTTCGTAGCTTCGAGACTTTCCCAGTTTAATCACAACCTAGGCCTAGATCACTATATAGCGGCCGACCAAGTGCTAAGATACCTCTACCGAACACGCTTCTTCGCCCTCTAATTAGGAGGAGGCGACTAGCTGATCGTAGTAAGTAACTCTTCATTCGCTAACAACCTTATTAATTAGAAAAGCTTATAAGGCTTCGCCATCTAACTATTTAGCGGTCTAATCGCATAGCGCGTAAGCAAGTAAGATACAGTTACAACCTTAACGACCGAAGCTAAGTTATTAGCCCTCTCGCAAGCGGCTAAAGAAGGTATGTTCGTAAGCGGGTTGATCTCCGAACTGTTAGTCGATCTTAATAACGATTAGATCACGATCTAGTGCGACAACTCGTAGACCATCCGACTCGTTAACGCTAAGATCGCTACTCTACAGACTAAGCTCAAGCACGTAGATATCTACAACTACTAGCTAAGGCAGGAGCGCGAAGCTAGCAAGATCAAGGTAGAATACGTACCCACCGCGAAGATAATAGCCGACGGGTTCACAAAGGCCCTAACGGCAGATAAATACCAAGAATTCGTTACGATAATCAACATAGTGTCTATCAAGAGCCTTATTCGCCAGAGAGTAAGCAAGACTTTAACGGAAGAGAGTATAGCGCTTATAGCGGGATACCCGTAGTCTATATAAGGGGGTAGGAGCCAAGGAGTCTCCTAACTCTCCCTACCAGAAAACAAGAGACAGAGACCGGAGGGAGCCTAAGGCTAGATAGCCACGGAACGGAACGGATACCAGGGAGCTAGATTGCTAGGGAATTTAGATCTTAGGAATAACCTCACTTGTAGGAGTGCTCTAGAGCGGCTGCCTAGCAGTTACTCTAAGGGGGTATGTTGAACCCACTATAGCAAAATAGGACTATAGTAGCGATATTGGATGAACCCACTCAGGGGTCAGGGGCAGATTGGTCTTGGCATAGCATTGGGTATCCGTTGGCTCCCCCAAGGAAATGGGCTTTTGGAGCTACACACAGCTTTTTCACAGTTACACAGATTGACACAATTGAAGCCATCATCACTGTTGATTCCTCCGTCTGTTCAGACCAATCAGATTCCGATCCTATATTTTGGGTTCGACAGTTGACGACCCACAAGTCCCTCTCCTCTCCGATGGCGTCCACCGAACCTCGGGCGACTATCCAGCGTTTGTTCTATACCAGCCTGGCGTTGTAGAGAGCCTGGGTATACGTATCTTTCATGTCGTTAACAAGTTCATCCCGTGGTTCAAGCTTCCGCCTCTGATCGGCGCTCTCAACCTAACCTTTCTCCGCCTTGAGCTGCGGCAATTCAACTTGCATGATGGATATGCCAGCCCCGAAGCCCAGGGGACGTCGCAAGACACACCGCTCCCGGATGAGCGTTACCGCTGGGCCCGCCATTCCGATGGCGAGTTCAACTCTCTTGAGAGGCCTCTGATGGGATGCAGGGGGATGCGTTTCGGCCGCAACTTTCCCCGGCGATTCACCCCCAGACCGACCGAGGAAGAGATCTGGACTCCCAACCCGCGCATGATCAGTGACAAGTTTATGGCCCGTCAAAACGGCCGCTTCATCCCGGCCACGTCTCTGAACATGTTGGCTGCCGCCTGGATTCAATTCCAGGTCCACGGCTTGTTCAACCATCCCGCCGTGGGTTCCGGCCTCTGTTGTGCGTACCATCTGATCCGTGGCTGACACTGTTTCGACAGAGCGAGGAGAAGCTCGAAGTCCCCCTTCCAGACGAAGGCGATCCTTGCCCACGAGCAACGATGGAGCCGTACAAAACCAAGCCCGACATGGTCCGGGACCCCTCCGACGTCAAATGCCCCGGCTACGTGAACGAAAATACGGCGTGGTGGGATGGCTCTCAGATCTATGGCTCGAGCGAGGAAGCCACCAAAGCATTACGCACCAAGAAGCCCGACGGAAAGCTGGCTCTCGATGAGGTTGGCACCGTGTCCTTTCTGCCGCGAGACATCGATGGCAACCCCAAGACCGGCTTCAACAACAACTGGTGGACTGGCATGGAGATGTTGCACACTCTCTTTGCTCTCGAGCATAATGCCATTTGTGATGCGTTGAAATCGGCCTACCCCCACTGGCCCGGGTAAGTCTTCCTTCTGCCGGCTTCGTTTTGGGTGAACACAACCAACGATACCTGCTCTAGAGACCAAATCTTTGACAAGGCCCGCCTGGTAAACTGCGCTCTCATGGCCAAGATCCACACCATCGAGTGGACGCCAGCCATCCTAGCGCATCCAGCCCTGGAAATCGACATGAACGCCAACTGGTGGGGAATTGCCGGCGAGAGTCTCACCAAGATGCTCGGCCCCTTCTCCAAGGCAAGCGAGATGATCAGCGGGATCCCGGGCAGCGGACACGAGCAAGACGGTGTGCCGTACGCCCTGACCGAGGAGTTTGTTTCCGTCTACCGCATGCACTGCCTGATGCCAGGTAATTTAATCCTCCCGATTCCCATCCCCATCCCCATTCGTTTGCCCACCCGAACCAACTCCCTTCTCCAGAAACCCTAGCCTTCTTCTCATCCCGGACCGGCCGGCACATCGACACGGTCCCGCTCCCGTCCCTGACCTTCTCCCACGCCGCGGAGCCCTTCCGGAACTCGCTCCTCACCTTCTCCGACGCCTTCTACTCCTTCGGCATCAACTACCCGGGCGCCATCACCCACAACAACTACCCCTCCTTCCTGCGCGCCCTCGCCACGCCCGACGGCCAGACCCGCGACCTCGGCACCCTCGACATCCTGCGCGACCGCGAGCGCGGCGTGCCCCGCTACTGCCGGTTCCGCCGCCTGCTGCGCATGTCGGCGCCGCGCACCTTCCTGGAGCTGACGGGCGGCCACGACCGCGCGCTGGCGGCCGCGCTCGAGACGGCGTACGACGGGAACATTGAGCTGGTCGACGCGCTGGTCGGGTCGCACGCGGAGCCGCGGATCCCCGGGTTCGGGTTCAGCGAGACGGCGTTCCGCATCTTCATCCTCATGGCGTCGCGGCGGCTCAAGAGCGATCGCTTCATCGCGGGCGCGCGGGAGTGGGGGCCGGCGACGTACAGCAGGGTGGGGTTTGACTGGGTGCAGAATAATGGGATGAAGGACGTGCTGGGACGGCATTTTCCCGAGCTGGGGGAGGTGCTGCGGAGGGGTGGGGGTCAGAATGTGTTTGCGCCGTGGGTGAAGATGGGGGAGAGTAAGCGGTATAAGGGCGCGGAGACGAATGCGCCGGTGAAGGCTTGATGGCAGGTATTTGGACTTGGATATTGGATTGGACTTGGTGTTTGCGCCTGATTTGTAGTATTTCTGCAAGATTAAGGACACGGAGTCACTCTTAGCATCAAACACGAATTCGGGGATTAACAATACATTATTATACTCCTTGTGCGGATTCTCAACACAGAATGATCAGCAGTACGGACTTTACAAGTAGTCCTGTACTGTTGTGGAGTTGCCCCCCTGATATTTGTTTTCCCATTTTCCGTTGGTAGGCCGACACCACCAATGGCCCTGATCTAGCCTACCGTTATCCTAAACCAAACCTTCTTGTTCTGTTTTATGGGCTGCCCAATCATCACAAACCAAATTTCTCCTTCAAAAACGCCCTCACCTGCTCATTCCCGCCCCTCCCCACCGCAAGACCCTGCGGATCCCCCTCGATCTTCAGCCCCTCAAGCGACGTCGCCCGCGACAACGCAACATACACCTGCCCCTCTTCAAACGCGCGGGACAGGTTGACCACCACGCGATCGAGCGTCATGCCCTGTGACTTGTGAATGCTGAGTGCCCAGGCGGCCGCCATGGGGATCTGGGTGCGGCAGAGAAGCGAGTAGGGGCTCGTGTCGCCGAGCTCGTGTACTTGGCATTCGGGTAGGATGGCGCGGGTTTTTCCATTGAGGAAGCGCACAATCGGCCAGGCCAGTTCCTGCCCCTTTGGCTGTTGTGCCAGCTGCTGCTCGGCAAACAGCTTTATGTGTGATTCCTTGATGGTCGCATACTGGCCGACGATGCCGTCGCCATCATCCGTCTTGCGGGGGAGTTTGTTGACATCGTATGGCTCGAACCCGGCAATGATCCCCTGGCTGCCGTTGCAGAGTCCGGCCCCGAGATCGAGGTTGACGAGCAGCACAACCAGCATGCCCATCTTGAGCTCGATGCGTCGGTCGAAGCGGTGGTCGTCCAAGGCGCGGAGGGACCCGTCTGGGTTCTTTTGGCCCTTGTATTCTAGATTGGGCTGTGCCATATCGTCCCATAGAAATCGGTCCAAGCAGCGGTAGGGATGGACTGGGGTCCTGAGCCGAGCGAACGCCTCCTCGTTGGTGCGCCGGACTTCTTCGCGCGTCGAGAAGAGCTTTATTGCATTGCCGGTGATGGATCGGTGGTTCATCAGAATGTCGATTTCCTCACCGGTGAACGGAACACCGAGCCGGCACTTCTGAAGCATGCCGATAAACTCGCCATCATTTTGGCGGTGTATTGACTTCAGATGTACATGGACGAAGCCGCATTCCGTCCAGGCCTCGCTCCGAAACGCCCACTTATCATTGTCGTAGAACGTCTTGGGACATTTTCGGCAGACGTGAATGGTGTCTTCCTCTTCAGGACTTGAAACGAGTTCACTGCCGCACGAGATGCAATATTGGAACGGTCTTACCGGCGGCAGTTGGCAGAAATCGCCCGTGACGATGACTTGGACGCCACCAAAGGGGGATTGGGAGCGGCGGCCGGCTTTCATGACGCGGTTTAACCTCTCAAAATGAAGGTTCTCTACCATGCTGATCTCATCGATTATGATGACATCGGTTTGCCGAAAACGCTTGCGGACGGTTTTGCCCAACGCCATCTTTTCCAGAGACTCCAGCTTCCGTTTGTGATGGTCTGGCGTCCACCCAGCGAACGTCCAGGTAGTTGTGCCATTGATAGCGAGGGCCACTTTTCCGGTAGGTGCCATCACTCGGACGGTCTTACCCGAACGTTGGAGTCGGCTCTTGATAGCATGTAAGACTGTGGACTTGCCGCATCCTGCAGAGCCGGTGTAGAAGATATTGGCTCCACTGGCGGCAAGCTCAACAAGCTCGGCCTGCTCGGGACAAAGGACTGGCTCTGTTCGTGGCTTAGGCTGTGGCGTGCTCGACGATGTTGGCGTTACCTGAATCCCTACTGCCTCGGGCGGCTGGCCGGGGGTAAGGTAGGGGGCCGGGGGCAGTGGGTCAACATGGGGTGGTTCGTATGTTCGGAACCCCTGCTCAAGCTTGGTTGTGCCAGACACGAGTCGGGTGTACGATCTCCGAGAATAAGCACTTTGTATTAGAAGATCAATGGGCAGTGTATGCCCTTGGACTCCATCGTCGTCAAGCAGACAGGCGTCGAGCTTTTGTTGACAGTGCCAATACTCCCGCGCAACAGCAAGTGCTTCATCGGAGAGGGGACACCCCCGATGGTCTCGTGGCGGCAGCTGTCCGAGTGCCGGCGGACATGGGGGAGGCGCAGCCATTGGTAACGGAGTTGAAGATAACTCGTCGTCATCGTCGTCGTCGCTGATGAAAATGAGGGGCAGGGCTGCCGTGATTTCGGCTTTTGGTCGCTTCCGCCCATCGTCAATGGCTTTTTGGACACTGCCATTACTGGAATTTTTTCTTTTGAGATCGGTCTTGCTCTCCTTTCCGACAGGGGAGGTGTCGATATCCATGTCGTCGGGCCGCCATGTTGGCGAGTTGCGGGGCTGGTGAGGATGTGATGAAGCGCGTGTGGTGCAGAGGGTTGGGCCAGGATTGGCTGTCGGCTGTGAATGTGGAGGCTGCATGACTGAGGCACCTGCATCGGTTATGGATTGTCCAACGTGGGTGGGTTGCACTTCTCAAATTGGAGTGTTCTGGAAGTCGCGTCCTTCATGAAAGTGAAAGTGGCGTGCGAAATGTCTGGGGCGGTCCGCTGCCCACTAAAAATATCGGCAATTTGGTGAGTGGGTGAATCTGTGTCTGCCTGCCCCACCTCCGTCCCCCTTCTGTTTCCAAAACTCATCCTGGCTAGCAGCACCTTCTCTCCCTTCATAATGATAGCCTTTTCAGACTTTCTTCTCGCTTTCATCGGTACCTACGTTACCTCTGTGAAATGGGTAATGTCTGTAACGGATCAAACCGGTCGACAGCAATCGCCTTGCACGGTCGCGCGCGCCACCAGGTATTATTCCATACTCGAACCTGGACGACGCGTCCCAAAGACTGATTTCCAGAAATTGGAGCTTGGTGGGCCACAACCCCATGCTAAGTGTTGAGACAACCCTAACCCTCAATCAACATCCTCCAACACAAACACCATGCCGCATTGAAGTTCAGTTCGGAAACTTCGGAGACACACAGTGTTCGGGCAGCTCCAAATGTTTTGCTATCGGGCTTCGTACAGCGGAGCTTCCACCCCGCACCAGCGGTTCATACAAGCCGCGCTGTAGGATCAAAACACCGATGTCGTCAACGGATCTCCTGCGCAGTTCCCCAAAGATGCTGGATGTTGTATGGCTTAGCCGCTTGGCGCATCCACTTATACAACACGACCTGCCCCTTTCGGGTCGTTTGTATCACTCCGATGGCACTGCGAACCGCATACCTGCCCTCCTCGGGTGGATTTCCGAATGTCCATTCCAGGCAGGAGATTGGACAATTGGCAAATAAAACTGAAGGCGAGATCGACATCGCCAGTCGTGTCCCCTCAGCTCCTCTGGATCTACGAGTGGAGAGCCAGGTCACGATGCGGCGTCTTCTTTCATTCTGCATCGCCGCAGCGGCGCTGGCCACAGCCATTGAGCCTTCACGGTTCCCTCATCAGCCCCTCGGCAATGGCACCAAGCTTTTGACATACAACGTCACCACCGGCAGCCCTGGCGAACTATCTTCCTCGACCACCTCTGTCACCTGGGTCCAGTCCGACAATGACGGCGACTTCATCACCCAGGGCGAGGATGGAGCCGTCGTCTTTGAGAACATCGTCAGTGGGAACAAGACGACATTCCTGTCTGCGGACAAGGTCCCCAAAGACTACTCGGACTACTGGATCTCGTTCGACCGCTCAAAGGTTCTCTGGGCCGTCAACCACACCAAGCAGTACCGCCACTCGTACTTTGCCGACTATCTTATCCAGGATGTGGCGAATGGCGAGATCCAACCACTCGCCTCGGACTCTAAGGGCGACATCCAGTTTGCCTCTTGGAGCCCGACATCGTCCGCAGAGATCGCTTTTGTGCGGGGCAACAATCTCTTCATCTGGAACAGCGGAAAGGTTAGCCAAATCACCAACAACGGCGGGCCGGATATGTTCAATGCTGTCCCAGATTGGGTGTACGAGGAGGAGATCCTTGGGTCCAACGCGGCGCTCTGGTACTCCCCCGATGGTGAATACATTGCCTTCCTGAGTTTCAACGAGACGGGCGTTGAGACCTTCACCATCCCCTACTACATGGACAACCAGAAGACGGCACCATCGTACCCCCGTGAGCTCGAGCTACGCTATCCAAAGGTGGGGACCAAGAATCCCACTGTGGCCTTTAATCTCGTGGACACCAAGCAGTCGGGCCTCTCCACGGTGCTCGTCAGTGCCTGGCCAGCCGACGATCTCATCATTGGCGAAGTCGCATGGGTGACCGACGGCCACGACAAGGTCATTTACAGGGCATTCAACCGGGTCCAGGACCACGAGAAGCTTGTGGTTGTGGATGCCAGAACCAAGGCTTCCACGGTTATCCGTGAGCGGGACGGTTCTGACGGTTGGCTGGACAACAACCTCGCCATCTCCTACATCGGCGACATCAAGAAGAAGAAGGGCATAGGCAGGGGCAAGGACAAGCCCGGCAAAGACAAGAACCGGTACTACCTAGACCTGTCTGACGAGTCTGGCTGGAACCACCTCTACCTCTTCTCCATTGACGGCCGCTCCAAAATCGCCTTGACCTCTGGCAAGTGGGAAGTGGCCTCAGTCCTCAAGATCGACACCGCTCGGGGCATCATCTATTACACCTCCACCGAGAACCACAGTACCGAACGTCACATCTACTCCGTCTCCTACATCACCAAGAAAAGGACGGCCCTAGTCAACCCCGACGTCCCAGCCGTCTGGTCCGCCTCCTTCTCCAACGCCGGCGGTTACTATATCCTGCGCTACGCCGGGCCCGATGTGCCCTACCAGGAGCTCTACTCAGCTGCCTCCCCGCGCCAACCCATCCGCACCATCAACCCCAACACCAAGCTGCTCGCCGCCCTCCAACAGTACCGCCTCCCCAACATCACCTACCTCGAGCTGGCGCACCCCTCGGGCGTCTCCCTCAACGCCATGCTCCGCCTGCCCGCGGCCTTCGACCCTTCCAAAAAGTACCCCGTCCTGCTGCTGCCGTACGGCGGGCCGGGCGCGCAGGAGGTCACCAAGGCCATGCAGGGCCTCGGCTGGCAGGCGTACATCGCGTCGGACCCGGAGCTCGAGTACATCACGCTGACGGTGGACAACCGCGGCACCGGGTTCCAGGGGCGGGCGTTCCGCGCTGCGGTCGCGGGGCGGCTGGGGGCGCTGGAGGCGCAGGACCAGGTGTGGGCGGCCAAGGAGCTGGCGCGGCAGAATCGCTGGGTGGATGCCGAGAGGATTGGCATCTGGGGGTGGAGCTATGGCGGCTATCTGACGGCCAAGGTGGTCGAGGTCGGGGATCCGATCATTGCGTTTGGGTTTGCCACGGCGCCCGTGTCGGATTGGCGGTTCTATGATAGCATGTATACCGAGCGGTATATGAAAACGCCGGCGCTGAATGCGGAGGGGTATGCGATGAGCGCCGTGCGGGATGTGGAGGGGTTCAGGGCGCTGCGGGGCGGGTTTCTGGTGCAGCACGGCACGGGGGATGATAATGTGCACTTTCAGAACGGGGCCGCGCTGGGGGATCTGTTGATGGGGGGAGGGGTGACCCCGGAGAAGTTGGAGGTGACGTGGTTTACCGACTCGGATCACAGCATTCGGTACAATGGGCAGAAAGCGTTTGTGTACAAGCAGCTGAGTAAGAAGCTGTTTGAGGAGAAGAACAGAGGAGCCAAGGGAGGGCACCAATGGAGTCGCCGGGATCGCGGAACAGCTTGGAAGGGGTGAGGCGGTCTGATAGGGGGAGAGTGAAGACCCACGGAGAAGGTCCTGGTGGGGGGAAGTATGAAAGAGGCGATCGTTCACGTTCGTCCAGCCGTCTCCAAGCCAACGACGCGCTGAATTGTACCTGTCGCGGGCAAGATGATGCCCGTCCCCTTCCAGAAAGCCTTCACAGTCAGACGACCACATCGATGTCAAGCATATAAACAGAGCGGCAGCAGACCCATGTGCTCACCTTGGCGAGTCGTGACGAGAAGAAGGTTCTGCACAAGGTACGATCAACCACTTCTGCCTCATTCCCAGGCCCAATATCAATGCTATGTGTTGAACCCACTGTGGCAAAGTGGGACCATGGTGGCGATATTGGATGAACCTACTCAGGGGTTTAGGGGCAGATTGGTCTTGGCATGGCATTGGGTATCTGTTGGCTCCCCCGAGGAAAATGGGCTTTTGGAGCTATATACAGCTTTTTCACAGTTATATAGATTGACACAATTGAAGCTATTATTACTATTGATTCCTCCGTCTGTTCAGACCAATTAGATTCCGATCCTATATTTTAGGTTCGACAATTAAGAGTCTTATTACTTAAATTACCTTTGAGCAACGCTAAAAGTACTAATCCTTCGACTACCTTAGCCCGAACCTTCGAGCTAGCTAGTAGTTAGGATATCTACTACTAAGTCGACTACTAACCTCGCTATGCTTAAGAAGCTAGCTGACTAGTACGCTTGGAACGTCTAGTTTACCTTAAAAGCAGCCTTATACGAACTGCTCGACTATATCCTAGGTAAAGAGGCCCTACTTAAGTACCCTAGTAAGTTCGATCCCGATACGGCCTAGGCTATATACGAAGCTAAAACTATAGCTAAGTTCGATCGCTTGAACCTAGCCTTAACCCTAGTACGAGATATCGACTACGACGGCGCCGATATACCTGTCTTACGAGTTACCTGAAGCGGCATAGCCTACGCCCCCGCCCCCGGCTACGCTAGCGCTTACGCCGGAGCTAGCGGCGGTAACAACGACAACGTAGCTACCGCTATAGCCGCCCGAACGGCTAAATAAGTATACCTATTAACAATATAGAACTAGATACTCTCTATCTTAGAGAATAACTACTAAGAGAAGGCCTAAGAGGTAGCCTAATAATAGAAGGAAGTCTAGAAGCTCCGGGACTTTATTATAGATACTGTCTAGGTCTAGCTCCGAATAACCCGACTTTGTATAGACTAAGGCGTTAATAAGTAATACTATATCTATAAGGGATTCGGCGCTAACGACGTCGAGGTAGCTATAGCCCTTTACGAGAAGATTAGAGCGTACTACGCTATCCTCGAATAGTCGAGGTTCGTGACTATAGTACGAGAGGATTTCGAGCTGTAGATTAAGAAGTAGGAGATACTAATAGAGGAAGCTATTATAAGGGATATCTAAGAAGGAACTCTCCCTATCGTTTAGATCGCTAACCTAAGCAAAGCGATTAACTAGATACCCCTTACCTTCGTTACTCGATCTAAGAAGTAGAGAGCAGTTGCTACTAACTTCTAAGACTATACGATCGAGGATATAACCCGCTAACTCCAGATCGGTACCCAAGACCTCCTGGCGAAATCGAAGCCTAGGGTTACCCGCGGGGCGTTCCTGACATTTGGTAGTAAGAGAAAGAGAAGCGATATAAGCCCCTAGTAGGAGGAGGAGGTTATACTATATAAGGCGTATAAAGGAGTATATAATATAGAAAGATGCTACTACCTATACCTAGAGAGAGCCCCCTGGAGATTTATATATAGAGAGAACATTATCTAGAGAATAGAGAAGAACCTTAAGGCAAACCCCTTGCTTAAAGCTAAGACGGGGCGAATAAAGCCAAAGAGATAGAGATCTAACCTAAAAGAGTTATCCCAAGATCAAGATTAACTCCCTATAGCGTTAGCCCCAAGTAGGAGTATATAACAATAACGTACTTCCCTAGAGTACCGCCCTACTTTGTAACTAGAGGTAGCCTATAACTAGATACCCGCTGCTTTGCTACTAGTAGATAAGAGACCTGCTACGTTATAACTAGTGGAAGAAGAGCGCCGAAAGGCCCCCGAGAGACCTGCTACGTTATAACTAGTAGAAGAAAAGCGCCGAAAGGCCCCTGAGATACCTACTGTGAAATTAGTGGACAAAGAGTGCCGAAACTCTACGTAAGTAGTAGTAGCCTCCTAAAAGTACTAGATAGCTGATTAAACAGCCGAGGCCCCCCCTATTTAGATAAAGACCTCTCTAGAGATAATATCGGCACCTAGCTAGGAAGCTACTAAGATATTAGAGAATTTTCTAACGCCTTACTTTAAGAAGTAGGTATAGTAGCTAGCTAGGTACGGGCGTACGGTCGGAAGATATACTATAAGCTTCTTTACTACCCTAGCGGCCTTCTAAGCAGGGTAGCTTATATACCCTCTGGTTAACTTATCTATCCTCGATTCCGGATTAACTATCCACCTATATAATAACCTCTCCCGGTTTAAGTTACTACCTTGCCTCGCAAGCCCGTTAGACTACGTTTAGGCCGGAGAACATCCTGTTGCTATCGAGGGATACGGCGAAGTCGATATTATAGTAAAGACTAAGAACGGATCCTAAGTTATTACTCTTAAAGACGTAGCTTTTTGCCCGACTTTCGTATATAACCTTGTCTCCCTCCGCTAACTTAAAAACCGCGGTATCTAGTAGGATACCCGCAACGACTACCTATAGCGCGGAGAAAACGTATACCTCTACGACGTTCAAGACTAACACGATCAATTCGTCCTAGAATATATTCCCTAGACAACTATATACGCCGCCTTCGCTACGCGAAAGCAATAGCTTAACATATAGACCGCTCGGGCACTATCTAGAGCGGATACGATAATATAGCATCTCCGCCTTGGTTACCTAGGCCCAAGGGCCCTCGAACATCTCGTTAATAGTACCTACGGAGTTAAAATCAAAGGTATTATAATAGTAGAGTACAATAGGTGCGGATATAGCAAAGCTAAACGTTAGATTAGCTAAGAACTACGCCTAGACCTTCTAAAGGTAGGGGACCGTATCGCTATTAACTTCTACGAATACCTAGGTACGTAACAAGATTATACTGTACTGCTACTTGCTACTAACCGATACTCTAGGTATATATAGGACTATTATATAAGAACCTACGAAGGCGATAACATCCTAGCGGCCCTTAAGACCCTTTTCCGTATACTAGAGACCTAGTACGAGATTAAACCTAAAGCAATCGAGTATAACAACGAGTTTACTAAGACCGACGCTATTATAGCGTTCTTCGAGAGTAAGGGTATTAAAGTTAAGCCCTATACCGCCTATACGTAAGAGTAGAACAGGGTGGTAGAGCGCTTAGGGGGTATAATTAAGGAAAAACAACGTTATATAGCTCTAAGCGCTAACCTCCTAATCAAATTGTAGCTTAAGATTTCCCGAGTATCGGTGTACCTTTTTAATTATACACTAAGGTAAGGAAGCGGTTAGAAGATACTATTTAAGAGATTCCACGAGTACCTAGAGAAGCGAAGTATAGTTGTAATAGAGCGACGTAAACTAGCACTAAACTATTTAAAGGTATATAGATATAAGGCTTACGCTATAACAACTATAGTATAAAAGAAGGAGCGCCGACTATAGAGATTCGAGCCGACGGTATTTATAGGATACCTAGTAGGATACTAATCCTCTAATATCTACTGAATCTAGAACCTTAGAACTAACGATGTAGTAGCTACCTAAGACGTTATTTTTAACGAGATATAGGTCTTTTCTAGAGACCTTGAGCGTATCGCGATCGATTAGAAGTAAGTTAACCTAGAGGCACTTGCCTAGTAGCTTGCTAATTAAGAAATAAGAAACCTAGCTACTAAACTAGATAAATAAGAACCTAAGAATAAGGACGAAGACAAGGATATCGCCATCTACCTAACCAATAACATATTAGAAGAAGAAGAGCTTAAAGAGGAGATCTTAGATACTATTATAGTTAAAGGCGACGCCTCTAGCGATTTCCCTAAGTTCTACTAAACACCTCCTATAATACCTCCCGCTGCTCTTTTAACCGCGCTAATAACTAGCTTACAAGCCAACAATACTATAGAAATCGCAGTAGCATTCGAACTATAGTATACGGCCTTTTACGCGGGTATACTATCGACTATAGTTAGTATATTAAGAGACAAGCCTATTATAAGAGCTACGATTAACCGACTCTAGCGAAAGATAGCGACCCTAGTAATCGAGCCTAAGAAACTAAAGACTACTAAAGAAGAGCAGACTCTACGAGGAACTATTATAAAGAAGCACGTTATATAGCTAATAAAGAAGAAAGATAGTATTAAACGCCTATATCGCGATACCCTTCCTCCTAAGCCGAAATAGTATTACGAACTTGAGAACTACCTAATAGAAGCGCTCTTCCTATAAGTAGAGAAGGATCACTTAGCTAGCTACGGCGTTAAGTAGTTGTAGGATAAGGTTTCCCGCTAATAAGTAGGTATATAATAGATTCTAGACTATATATAGGTTTACGTCTATAAGTTTAGCTAAGATAGGTTCCTCGATAAGTACAAAGCGCGGCTTATAGTTCGCGGTAATTAATAGTAGAAGGGATTAGTAGAAGAAAATTACGCTACTACTCTCGCGATCTAGTTACTCCAAATAGTACTTGCTATTGTAGCGAGATTCGATCTTAAGTTGATCTAATTCGACGCGGTTAACGCCTTTGTAAATGCCTTCCTTGACAAGCTTGTATATATATAGATGCCCTAGGGCTACTATAGATATAGGAACATACTAAAGCTGAACAAAGCTCTATATAGGCTAAGAAAATCCCCTTTTCTATAGTAACGCGAGCTAACTAATACTTTAAGAAGTCTAGGATTCGTCAAGATACTACGTAAGCTATATATAATGATAAACAGGGACGTTATTGTCTTCTTTTACGTCGACGATATTATAATCGCGTACTATAAGAACAAGCAAGAGAAGGTTAATAAGATCGTTAGCGGCCTACGCGAGAAATACGAACTTACTAGTAGCGACGAGCTATAGTAGTTCCTAGGTATCGAGATCTACCGCGAGAGAACTAAGAAGCTCGTTTAGCTTAGCTAGATATTATATATCGAGAAGATCGCGAAGCTTATAGATTTAGAAGCTATACCTAGAACACCTATAACGACGATGGAATTGCTTCTATATAATAATATCGTAGATCTAGGCGTAACGCGATTCTACTAGAAGAAGGTTGGCTCGATACTCTATACTGCTATTACATTGTAACCCGATATTGCTTTTGTAGCTTCGAGACTTTCCTAGTTTAATTATAACCTAGGCCTAGATTACTACGTAGCGGCTAACTAAGTGCTAAGATACCTCTACCGAATACGCTTCTTCGCCCTCTAATTAGGAGGAGGCGACTAGCTGATTGTAGTAAGTAACTCTTTATTCGCTAATAACCTTATTGATTAGAAAAGCTTACAAGGCTTCGCTATCTAACTATTTAGCGGTCTGATCGCGTAGCGCGTAAGCAAGTAAGATATAGTTATAACCTTAACGACCGAAGCTAAGTTGTTAGCTCTCTTGTAAGCGGCTAAAGAAGGTATATTCGTAAGCGGATTAATCTCCGAACTGTCGGTTAATCTTAACAACGATTAGATTACAATCTAGTGCGACAACTTGTAGACTATCCGACTTATTAACGCTAAGATCGCTACTCTATAGACTAAGCTTAAGCACGTAGATATCTATAACTACTAGCTAAGGTAGGAGCGCGAAGCTAGCAAGATCAAGGTAGAATACGTGCCTACTACGAAGATAATAGCCGATAGGTTTATAAAGGCCCTAATAGTAGATAAACACTAAGAATTCGTTACGATGATTAATATAGTACCTATCGAGAGCCTTATTCGCTAGAGAGTAAGTAAGACTTTAATAGAAGAGAGTATAGCGCTTATAGCGGGATACCTATAGTCTATATAAGGGGGTAGGAGCTAAGGAGTCTCCTGACTTTCCCTACTAGAAAACAAGAGATAGAGACTAGAGGGAGCCTAAGGCTAGATAGCTATAGAACGGAACGGATACTAGGGAGCTAGATTACTAGGGAATTTAGATCTTAGGAATAACCTTACTTGTAAGAGTGCTCTAGAGCAGCTGCCTAGCAGTTACTCTAAGGGGGTATGTTAAACCTACTATAGCAAAGTAGGACTATAGTAGCGATATTAGATGAACCTACTTAGGGGTTTAGGGGCAGATTGGTCTTGGTATAGCATTAGGTATCCGTTAGCTCCCCCGAGGAAAATGGGCTTTTGGAGCCATATATAGCTTTTTCACAGTTACATAGATTGACACAATTGAAGCCATCATCACTGTTGATTCCTCCGTCTGTTCAGACCAATCAGATTCCGATCCTATATTTTGGGTTCGACACTATGCTGTGAACCAGATGGACATGTGCCAACCCTACCTCCTCTCCTTCTTCGACCTTACGCAGGGCCCTAAGTTCCCCTCCCACGTCCCCCTTGCTCACAGCACCACCAACCAACCGTTGCAAAACAGGCGGAACCATCGGCAACGCCAAAATCAAGGGTCTCTAAGAAGACCTTAGGCTCACGGACGACCAATACAACTTGGTGCCTGGCCGCCTTCTTCTTCACCTACGCCATCTCCCAGGTCCCTAACAACCTGTCGCCCTGGAGTCCTTCTCCTTCATCTGAGCCATCCGCGCCCCCTTCTACTCTCTTTCGCTTTTTAATCTCTGCCAGTCTGCACGCATAGCATTTGTAGGACAAGACCATCGACTCATCCTTTTCTATCCTCGTGCAATCCGGATACTCGACGCAAAGTTCATCGATTAGAACAAGTCCGGCGTAACCATGGCGCGTATGGACATCCCAGCAGAAGTACCAGACGTGTGTGTACCCGCACATAATGAACAGGTGGTTGACGCTTCGCGGGATTCTTATTAGATGATGGTCTCAAATCGGCCGAGCACCCCCAGAGAACTTACCACGGTATTGAGAGTTCGGGTATCGGTAGCTCGGGTATTGAATCGTGGCGGCTCGGCTGCGATTTAGGAAGTGAAGATTGTTTGTTATACAGTCTAGGTTGGCTGGTAGGTTCGCTGGGTGACTATACTTATACTACCTTTTGATAGTTACTTGTAAACCTGTCTTGTGGCCGAGTTGGCATGAGCACCGAGGCATACTGCACAATATAGAAAAGTAAAACCCGTGTTTAATCAACTGTTAATTTAGTTATAGGCAGGGTTAATGGCTACTGGAAACCTTTGTCGCCGTGTCGAGAGCTGGCGTCAAGCACCCTTTGTATTGTCAACAAGACTGACACGTTGCGCTAAGAGTATGAGCAAATTGTATGGCCAAGGAAAAGCAACTACCGCTTTGTTTCGAACGGACTCTAGTTCTGACTTGATGATATTCACAAATATGTATGCAACACCACAACCTATCCAAGCCAGATAACCGCCGCTCGAGGTCCTCAACACAAAGTATCCTGCGAAACCACCTCCCACGCATCATCATCATCATCAACCGCTTTCTCATCACCAACCCCCCCAAGCGTCCAATCATCCTCCCCATGTCTCTCAGTGTCACCAGCACCTGCCACCCCCACATCAACCTCCACGGCCCAAGATCCTCATTCTCGGGCCGCAGTAGCATGAGGTTCATTGCCTGAATATAGTCTCTGTGTCTCCATGGAGCGACGCTGTTGCAAAGGAAGGCATGCCAGAATTCTGGGTGCTCAACTGTCGGAGAGACGTTCTGCTTGTAGAGGGAGAGAGTGTCCATTGAAAAGTGAAAATGACGAGTTTTGGCTTGCTCAATCAACAAGTTGAAAAAGACAGCTTAGACTCATTCTATTTAAGACGTGTTGTTGCTTCCTCTGGGCTCCCGCGCAATGGATACCAAATCGAGACCAAGAGAGCTATTTTAGGCACGGGGACACAAGGAGGTATTATAGCCCTAACCCTCGAGGATGTATGTTGGCCTATGTGTGATATCGTCAGACTTGGGATACACTGGTTCGATGTAAAACAGCATGGGAAAGGGGGGGGGGAGATTGACGAAACGAGGGACACATAACAAGCGGAACCGTTCCATACCCCCTTAGATTGTACACAACACGATGATTGTGACGATGATATCATTATCCCAGACCAACATTACCGCCTTGAACTGCCCAACATACAGCAGTACGACATAGCTAGACAGATCCCAAAAGAACAAGACATCAAAACAGTAGCACCGTACACCTTTCGCCCCCAACCCATCACCCCGCCTTCTCCTTCTTCTCATCCGGCCACTGATCCACAAAGTCGGTCTGCCCCTCCATCAGGACATCCGCATTCATCCTCACACTCCACCGGATCATGTCCGTCATGGGCAGCTCCCGCCACCCGTCCCCGTGCTCGCCAATGTCGCTCATCGCACTCGCGGGCCCGGCCGCGCGGTGGTGCTGGAACACGCCCGGCTGCGTCGTCAGACACTGGCGGCCGGCCCGGCGGCCGCGGTCCCCCTCGCAGTACGCGCGCAGCAGCAGGTCGAACGGCTCGCTGAGCGGCTTGAGCCCGACCTCGTGCAGCAGCTTCCGCGCGCCGCGCTGGCTGACGGCGTAGCCGAGCGAGCAGACGCCCTCCTGCACGTGGTGGTAGGCGCGCGTGTGCGCGGGGTACTGGTCCTTGAGGGTGAAGGGGATGTTGAAGGTCCAGATGTTCCGCTTGGGCGCGACGGTGCTGTCGTTGAGGCGGATGATGCGGCCCTTGGGGATGTTTCGGGAGCCCTCGAAGGGGAAGTGCATGCCGCAGTGGCCGATCCAGAACACGTCCCAGTTGTCGCCGTAGGGGGAGACGGTGGGGGGGACGGTGGCCGGGAATTCGGGGAAGGCGATGTCGCCGATGGCGCCGGGGGAGTCGGGCCCGGGGTGGGGGAAGGTCGGGTCGAGGTAGGTGTTGGTGTTGGGGGATCCGTGGAGGGGCTGGGTGAGGGCGCGGGCGGCAAGGGCAAACTCGTGGAGCTGCTGCTTGATCCGCACGTCCCAGTCTGTGTCGTCCTCGAGGATGAGGGCTGAAGTGAGGTTGCGTTGGACAACTCTGCGAACGGATGAGTAAAAGGCCGGCTGTGGATAGGGAGCACGGCTTACTCCCGAATTGCATTCATGTGTGCGCGCCAGGATCCTATCGTGGCATTCGGCTGCCGGTCCTTCCCCCTCTCCATCGGAATGGCCTTGTTCGGCACATCCTTGCCCATTACCCCGTCGATGAACTCGATCTGGATATCGCTGAGCGCAGCCTGCAGCACCATGGTGTCGCGGCGATCTGACCGGGATGGCAGACCGACAACAAATATCTTCTCATACTGGGCATGGTCGTTAGTGGGATGTAGGAGCCACGACACAATGCGGACACAACTCACGCCCAGAGTGCTGTTATAGATGTCACCCATGAGACCCGCCGGCGGTGGTGCCGACCCCCATGACGCTGATCCCGGCTGTGGGTTGCTGGGAATGCTGAATTGAAAGAGCAAAACGCCAAAGATAAGGACTCCCACAAGCGCAAAAAGCAGCCGTTTTGGCGGTTGTCGCAAATGTATCTGTTCCATGCCTTGCGAGTCCTGCGTCTCCTGCTCGCCGTCTTGAGAACGGACAGCCGACTGTAAGGTTCCGGAGAGAATGCTGACCTCCACGTCTCCGCCCTGTCAGCGGCCTGGCACCCCGGCCACGCCTGCCAAGCTGCCAAACGGGATACCGGGTGGGGCCAGAAGGTTGCTTGCTTGGTGAAACAACAGGCCAATACAATGTCCATACGTCGCTTAACGCAAGGATGTCGAATTGCTCAACAAATGAGGAGATATCCGCTATTTTCTACCAGAGTTCGTCGCTTCTTACCATTCGAGACGGGCTAAGCGTCTGCCTCTGCAGAACTTCCAATTCAGTTGTATTGGTTAGCATGCGTGCTGATCCTGCTTTTTTCCCTATCGCAGATTCCGAACCAAGTCTCTCAGCTGATGGATCCGCACCGCCACGGCCATCCTGTCGTCCAATAACAGCCCCAGGTCCTTCTCGCGCTTCCGGCTGTGCCATTGTCCCGCTGCGGGCAAAACAGGCGTTCGGACGCAGACCAGCTTCAACTGCAACGCTGAGGGGCCTGGAATACCCAGGCTCGAGCCAGGCTCCCATGGGATCGACTCGTACCCCGATCGCGCCGGGGTTACAGCGGGTTTATCAAGCAGCATGCCGCCCACTTTGCAGCGGCGCGGGATGGCAGCGCGGTTCCACGAGCTCAACTTTCCAACATGGTCCGCGGCGCGACTCTGTTTCTGACCCTCGCTGCCCTGCTCGGTCCTGTTTGTGCGCAGTTCATCACACCCATAACCAAGCGGCAGTTGTGGAGGGTTGGGGACGTGCAGACAATAACATACAACACTAAATTCACAAACTACACAATAGCCCTATGGCAGCAAGCCATGGCGGGCGGGTCCGCGACCCTGGGGCCTATCGTCTTTAGTGAGTCTCGACAACAGGTGCTTGCCACAGTCAACCGACTAACAGGTCTCGTCCGCAAGAGACCACCGATGGCCCTGTCAGAGAATTCGACTGGCAGGTCCAGCTCTACAAGTTTGATTTGGCATCATCTAATATCTTTTTCTTTTGGTTGAAAGAGGGAGCCGCATCGGCACAAGGAAAAAACGGACCCAACATGTCTTCTGCCTACTTCAACATGACCGACAAAGCACTTCCAAGCTCCTCGAAAAAGACGGCGGCCACAACCTCAACCACAACCTCAGCGGTGCCATCGACCGTAGCCTCGACGGAATCCTCGACGGAACCCTCGACAGAGCCCTCGGCGTCGCTCTCGACCCAATCTTCAACTCGCGAAGAGCAATCGGCCGGCCCTACGCCAAGCGGGACCCACCCTGCTACTTCGGATACTCCAAAATCCTCAGGCGGTCTGCCAGTCGGTGTTCAAGCCGGGATTGGTGCCGGTGTCGGGGTCATTGCGCTCACTTGTATCGCTTGCGCCGTTATGTGGTTCCGATACCTGAAGAAACAACAGACGATGCTGGCCGACCTCCAACAGAGAGCTCTACAGTCCCCCAGAGACACCCCCGGCGAACTCCCCGGATCGAGCCCGGCACAGAAGATGCAGCAAGTGCACACCTATCCGGCAGAATATCATCACTCGCCGCCGGTCGAAATGGGGACCGAGATCATTCCCGTAGAGCTAGGGGCACCGCCTCCCGTCGAGATCGGCTCGTCGGAAACTCAAACTTGGCGGAGGCTCGTGTAATTATGATACTGGTTATATTGCCTCGGGCCACCAACTTGGCTCCCTAACAAACAAATTCACCTCGCCGTCAGGTGGCGGCAGTCGGCTACCTTACCAAACATGTTGTTACCTGGTAAGCACTGGATCGCTAGCTACCCTGCCGTTCGTCTGAAAGATGACAGCACCGCGAGTCGAGGTTTCAGAGCTCAATGGAACAAGCTGCGAAAGAATGTGGCCGGTTATGGAAAATTGATGGCACAAAGTCCGGTGGAGGATGCCCAACTGCCCAGTTAGCGATGGCGTGATGTGATGACTGCCTCTGAGGGGCTTGATCAACAACCCACCAGTGTCGTGAGGTGAGTTAATGACTGAGAATTACCACAACTTGAACAACTGCATGGGAAACAGGAAGCTTGATCATACCGTAGCTAATGAAGCCAGCGGGCCGGTGCATGGGGTTCCGGGGCCGATCATCCGTGCGGCCGATTGCCGATGGTGAACTCCACCAAAATAAGGGGTCGAGGGATCTGATCAAGGGATGCCAGGTGGGGTAAGCCGTTGTCAAGCGGCTGAGGGTCTGGGGAAACGCGGGCTGTTGGCTCCCTTCAGCTGCCCACTCAGCAGGGGACCAGGCCAACCAGATCTGCTCGTATCGTAGAACGCAGGTGCGTCGGCATCGCCTCACCGTTCGGCGGATAGAATTCGAGCTACACCCTGACACGGAGTTCAGGAGAGCTTTGCATGTCGGTTTCATATTTCTCTCAGCGCGGCGGCGCGTCTGATGGAGGCAACGAAACCCCCCCTCCATGTTTTCAACCCCACCGGGGTTCGGGTTTCACAAAAGCCTGTGCCTGTGGCGCAAGCCCTGTGGCCCTCCATGACGAAGAGCCAACCATCAGCCGGACCAAAGAGGCGACTCAGTTCAGCGTTGGATGGCAAGCTGATGGGCATCATGTTGCACTACTGGGTAAGTAGAAGTTAGAAGTCATGTCGAAAAAGCAAACCGAATTTCCGGGTTGTCGTAACCTCCATTAACAAAGAATGGGGAACCTTGAAAGTGGGCTGAAAGGAATTATTTCGGCCCAGCCCGCTGTGCTCCTTACCAACAGTGCCGCAGTGCCGGCGCAACCAGCGACCTCGTGCCGCCCCCCAAAACAGATATATGGATTTGGGGAAGCCGCACAAGCCTGTCTTGGCATTTGCAATCCTGCCGTTTCCTGCCCGTCTTCTCGTTTTGTCAACATATTTTCTCCCTGGAATCGTCAGAAGCAGGTTTGTGCTGACCCACCACCGCATGCGTACAGGGCGCACAACCTTTCCTGGCGTGCCTGACTCGAAGCCGCCGACCTGACCAGCCCTCCAACCATCCCTGTGTCTCGCACCTGTTTCTCGTTCTCGGTTCGCCCCTCGGCTCCGCACAGCCAGGGAACCACTTTCGCTGTTCCCGGACTCCACCGCCTTCCCTGCGCCGGTTCGATTCGACGCGAGCTTCTCCGTCTCCATCCTCTGACAGTCTCGGCTTCCGCTGAAAAGTGTCGGGCCTTCCCCGACCCCAACGCCACTGTGTCTTGCCAGGGAGGGGGCTGTATTGGGAAAGACGAGAAAAAAAAAGGGGGACGAATCCGCACGCGAAGTAGAAAAGCCGGCAAGTCGGCGCAACCACATAATTGGACCGGTCCCTGGCCTCGCGTGCCTGACATCAAAGGAGACCCGTTTTGGAACGACACAAATACAACGATGGCTACTTTCGGTTCCGCGCCTCCGCTGCTAGGATTGCAAGCAGCCGGCGCCTGCGACAAGCTAGACGCCATGGACTCGAGCGAACGCAGAATCATCCAAATGCACGACTGGTCTCCTGCTCAGGAAGCTATGTTTCCGAGTGCTGCCGCCACTGCCGCAATGCGACCATCCTTCCAAGACCACGACCACTCCGGCGACGCGCATCCAAACCCGTCGCGATTCCGCAGCATGAGCGTATCTCTTCCCTGGCGGCATCACCCAAAGCCGCCCCTTCTCACGCCTAACGTCGATGTCAAGCATCAGAACTTGTCCCTCGAGAGGAGCAAGAGCCACGGCTTCGGCGGCAAAGAACACGATGCCCACGTTGGCCCGACTTCTTCGAAACCACCGCAGCAGAATAACATCAAGCGGATGCTGCGCCGGGCTTCGGTTTCGCTCAAGACGGGTGTCAGGGGATTTGTTCACAGGCGAACCTCTGTCCCCGCAGCGACGACGTTTGGCCACGACGGTCAGCCCTCAAGACCGCAGTTCAACGGCGTCTCACACGGCACACCGCGTCCCACAACCTCTCACACAACCTGGAGCCGGCTCCGGCAAGCTACCAGCTTCCGACACTCGCGACTGTTGCACACTGGATACGGCGAGCGCACGTTCGAACACGACCTGGGGCCCATCGAATCCCCGACATTCCTCATACCTGGGTCTGGCGAGCAACCACCCATCATCCCCCGAAATACTGGTGCGGCAGCGAGACACGCGGCGGCCATCGCGTGCAATGGCCTACCTGGTTACGATCTCATGCACAACCCGATGCCCTGCCCGGGATGGCTCTCGGAAGATGCGTTGGATGACCACGAGAGTGGCATTGGGATCGCCCTCACGAGCTCCGAGATGGAGGCGTATGTCCCGGGCGACGATGTCGACTCAGATGTGGACGTGGGCGACTCTTTGCGCCGCGATGAAACCGCCATCATCAAAGTCGACTTCATCTCTCGACTACCAACGGAGCTTGCCATCCAGATCCTCGCGCAACTCGACGCCCCCACTCTGGTCACAGCCAGCACGGTGTGCTCCGACTGGTACCGCGTGATCAAAAACCAGCATATCTGGCGCGAGTCCTTCCTCCGCGAGAAGACAACAACATATGCCACCAGCGGACCCGTCAAACCAGGGACTGGTCTGGGAGTGCCGCCCGTTCAGCCAACAAATAACTGGAAGGACATCTACCGGGCCAAGACAGAGCTGGACAACCGTTGGAAGCAGGGCAAGGCACGGCCGGTATACCTTAATGGGCATACAGATAGTATCTACTGCTTGCAGTTCGATGAGTACGCTTCCCCCCTCTAACCCGAGCCCCCTGTCTGTATTTAGCCTTTGCTAAACAAACGACAACAGGTCCAAGATCATCACCGGATCGCGCGACCAAACTGTCCGAGTCTGGGACATGCATACCTTTGCATGCACGCTCGTCATCGGGTCCCCCGAAGTCGTCAGCGACTGCTCCATTAACCTCCTCTACGACGAGCACGGCAATCCCATCCATTACGCGACCCTGCCGGACCTCGACCCCGCCCCGACCGCCGACGGCCGGCCCCGCGGCCCCGTGCGCGCCTACCACTCGGTCCCCGCCGTCTACTGCCCGCCCATGCACCACAAGGCGTCGATCCTGTGCCTGCAATACGACGCCACCATCCTCGTGACCGGCTCCTCGGACTCGACCTGCATCGTGTACGACCTCACGCAGAACTACCGGCCCGTGCGCCGCCTGCAACACCACAGCGCAGCGGTGCTCGACCTCGTCTTCGACGACAGGCACATCGTCACCTGCTCCAAGGACGTCTCCATCTGCGTGTGGGACCGCGAGACGGGCGCCCTGCTGCGCCAGCTGCGCGGCCACGCGGGGCCCGTCAACGCCGTGCAGATGCGCGGCAACACCATCGTGTCGTGCAGCGGCGACTTCCGGGTCAAGCTGTGGAACATCGACACGGGCAAGAACATCCGCGAGTTCCTGGGCCACAAGAAGGGGCTCGCGTGCAGCCAGTTCAGCGAGGACGGGCGGTACATCGCGAGCGCGGGCAACGACAAGGTGATCCGCGTCTGGGACGCCAACACGGGGGAGTGCGTGCGCGAGATGAAGGCGCACGACAATCTGGTCCGCAGTCTGCATGTGGACAGTGCCAGTGGCCGGCTGGTGAGCGGCAGCTACGATTCCGACATCAAGGTGTGGGATATGGAGACGGGCCAGCCGCTGCTGGACTTCCCCAAGTGGCACTCCAGCTGGGTGCTGAGTGCCAAGAGCGACTACAGGAGGATTGTGAGCTCGGGCCAGGATCCCAAGATCCTGATCTTGGATTTCGGCGCTGGCGTCAAGGGCATCGAGATGCTGGAGAGTTGTGCGCCGCGGGAGAGCGCGTTTGAGGAGGGCGGGTATATCTGATCAGGCGTGGGGTTGGGCAGGGGAAGGGGTACTAATATTGGGGCTTGTTGTTGGGGCGACCCCGATGCAACATGGTTGATACGATCGCGGGCTGATCACCAACTGTGCTGGGCTATGGCTATTTGCATTTGGCTTTCTGCATTGCGAGCGAGCAGTGTCTTTTTTGGCTTTGGATATTCGCGCATCTAGATAGATTCATTTGCATCCATGTGTTGGCCCGTTGGGCATTGGAGTCTGAGATGGGGGTTCCGTAGAGGAGATTTTAGCCGGATTAGCAATCTTGCGTCTTTTTCTCGCCTCGGCATTTTAAAACCCCCTTGATTGCACCTTGTGTTGACCCAGCCATGACGCGTTTTTGGTGTCTGTTGTTCCGAAAAGAGTGGAGCTCTCCCGGCCCGGCCGGGGGACCAGGTGTCGGCTCCGTGCCGTGTGCGTGCGGCTGGTTGCCCCACAGATTGATAAATACCAGAGAGTTTGATGAGGTATGTATGTAATTGGCTGTAAAATAAGCTCAAGATGGCCATAATATCGGCGGTATTTTCTTGGTTTTGAGGAATGGTGTTGAGTCAACAACACGACGACCGCAGGTGCTAGGGTCTGGGCCATAACAGGGCTTGGGGTTGACGACACGCAGTTAACGCATCAAATCCGGAGGATAGGGAGGCAACTTGTCAGGTCTGACAGCAGAGTGGAGAATGGGCTGGTTGGCTTTGTGACCCGAGGAACTTACTTTGGAACAATGACAACCTTGGGTTGGGGCGAGAAATAAGACCCGCCTTGAGCAGACCAACAAAACTGCTGCTGGTGAGAACTGGAACGCTGCATAAGTTCAGTTATGCACGGCACCCCAGCAGAAAGTTTGAGTGACTGGTCTGTGAGTGCAAGCTGACTCTAGGAGCGAGCTTGGATCCCAAGACCAGCGAAAGAGTCTGGGTACAAGGGCTCATATATGTGAGGCAGAACAATTTGTTAAAGAACCAAGCTGTGACAGAGTCTGGCCTCGTCACGGTATACTAGGTCGTGATTTGTTGCACGGAGCTGGTGGGGAGAGGCGTGTCACGAAAAGCGGCAACGTTCGGAACATGGGCCCTAAAGAGCAAACGACAGGATTTGGCAACAGCGGAAATAGGGGCGTTGTTGTCCAACGATATATGGCCAAGAGACTGTGAGACGTTGAGGGCGTCGTCCAACGCTGCACAGCGGCGGTAAGTAGCGCACGCCTGTGGGGTTTGTGTTGCTGCTGCGATCGATTGGCAAGGAGGGAGTCTCATCGGTGGCGCTTGCGCAGCATCTAAAACCCGGCAATTGTTGGCTGTGGTCAAACGTGAAAATGAAGGGCCAGAGCCGATTGGCAATGGATGACAGGAGACGTGTGGTGGACTCCGCAATGTGTTTCGAAACGCCTTCTCCTGGCAGCGTGGCAGCCCAAGCGCCCCATAGCGCTGCGTATCCACTATCGGCGCTCCTGGGCCCTGAACTTTGCTTGCCAAGACCATTTTGGCGATCTTCTCAATCTTCTGTGAACCTCTAAACCACAGCTGTAGATTGTAAAGTGTGAATATACATTCCATATTTTATTGAGCAATGCACTGTTGACGGGCTGTCCAAGATTCCGCAACTCCAGCATTCAACGCATTTCGATGACGCTGCAACCATTGACATGCGGAATGTAGTTCAGACCCTGCTGTCAGAGGCCACCTCGCTGGCAGTTCGCGTCTCTGAACAATGCCCGCCACGAGCCCAATTCGATGGTTATGTAGATCTCGCCGAGCCGTTCTTCTCCTTCGCCTGATGTTCTGGTGCTACGGTACCAAGCGGGCTTAGTGGATCGGTTGAGTTTCTCTCTTCTAGCCTGTTTGAACCTTCTGCTGCTCTCAGCCAATCGAGCCCCTAGCCGCCAGAGAATAAGGCCGTACCCAGGCCAGCGGGATCCACTGATTTCCTGCCAGGTTGCTCAGGTCACATCCATTCGCTGCGGGTCTTTCACCCAACTGTGGAGCTCAGGTACCGCATACTGCACCCCATGCCGGTATGTGGGAGTAACGTCAGGAACAGGCGCACGGTAGCAGCATCGTGGCCATGATGCTTCCCATGTATCCACCCAGCCCGCCAGAGGAATCTAAAGCGCAGGTCACCACAGGCTCTGCCATGCTGATCACTGAGGCGGCTAATGGCCCGCCACCCCTTGGCCCGTGGGCGCCCAGCGCTGCCTTGAGAAACACGATGAGCATGGGCCGGAGACGGGCCACGCCCGGCGGCAGGAGGTTTATAAGATCGTCCGACCTCTCCAACTGTTCCTGCAGATTGTGACGCTTTCCGTGCCTGTCAACTGGCCTCTCCGGCTTCCTGCCTCTACTTTCCAGACCCTGTGTTTAATTAGTCATTTTTCTCTTCTTTCTTTGCCAGTCGATCCTGGTTGATCGCGGTACTTTCGGCCAGCCTACAAAGTACGTATCATCCGATGTCCTTTTCCTCCAACTCCAATGACTCTACGTTTTCTTTTGGAAGCCCAGGTGCCCTGGGCACAATAGCCTCGAGTGAGGTGGAGCGTTCCGCTTGGGTATTGTTCTGGGTTGGTCACACACGCATTATTCCCCATCACACCCCAGACGGAGGATCCACCTCACAATAGCATCCCGACATGACCATTGTCGTCCGGACTGTTCGGTTGAAGTAAATGCAAAATATGACAGCGAATTTACACGCTGGCCACGGCACAACCTTTATCTTCCACGCCTTCCCCCGCTTCAGCTCAGCAAATCCACCAAACATCATATTCTGCACCTTCGACTCAAAAACCGAACTAACATCTTGCAGTCCTGGTCATTTCTGAGGATCATACCACACAAAGCACATCTTGGAACAGCTGGTTCTAACCATGATGGGTCTCGCAACACTCTCCACGCTACTCCTCCTGGCGTTAGGAATCGCCTCGCCAGCGCTCGCCGCCCCATCGCCGCGACAAGCCTCGGGCTGGTGGCTGGCAAGCATAGAGCGGCAAGGCGCGGCGGCTTTCAACACCGACACCAACTACAAGGTATTCCGCAACGTGAGGGACTACGGCGCCACGGGCGATGGTTCCACCGACGACACCGATGCCATCAACAAGGCCATCAGCGACGGCAACCGATGCGGAGAGAACTGCACCTCGCAAACAACAACTCCTGCCCTCGTCTACTTCCCCCCTGGTATCTACGTTGTCAGCAAGCCCGTCATCCCCTTCTACTACACGCAGCTCGTCGGCGACGCAATCACACCCCCGACACTGAAGGCCGCCGCGGGCTTTGAGGGCATGGCGGTCATCGACGCCAACCCGTATGACTCCAATGGCAAGAACTGGTGGACCAACCAAAACAACTTCTTCCGCCAAGTCCGCAACTTCGTCATCGATCTGACCGGCATGCCTGCGGACCGCGGTGCGGGCATCCACTGGCAGGTTGCGCAGGCGACCAGCCTGCAGAACATCGTCTTCAACATGCGCACCGATGGCGGCGACAGCAACCGGCAGCAGGGCATCTTCATGGACAATGGCTCGGGCGGGTTCATGGTCGACCTGACCTTCAACGGCGGCAGGTACGGCGCCTTCTTCGGCAACCAGCAGTTCGCGACGCGCAACCTGACCTTCAACAACTGCAAGACGGCCATCTTCATGAACTGGAACTGGGTTTGGACATTCCAGGATGTCCGGATCAACAACTGCGAAGTGGGCATTGACATGTCCAACAGCGGCTCCGAGGGCCAGACGGTTGGGTCCGTCCTGGTCCTCGACAGCGAGTTCACCAACACGCCGATCGGCATCAAGACCTCGTACGACCCCACCTCCACGCAGACCAATGGCACGCTCATCCTCGAGAATGTCGACATGACGGGCACCACCCAGGCCGTCTTCAACAATGTGACGGGCGCTGCGGTTCTGCCAGGGAACCAGAAGGTCAAGTTCTTCGCCCAGGGCCGGACATATGGCGGCGCCGAGAGCGGCACCGCGGGCAGGGCTGTGCAGAGCCCGCAGAACGTGGCCGAGAAGCCCGCCGTCCTCCTCGACGCCGCCACCGGCAAGGTCTTCACGCGCAGCAAGCCCCAGTACGAGAAGGTGCCTGCGGCAAACTTCATCAGCGTCAAGGCCAACGGCGCCAAGGGCGACGGCAAGACGGACGACACCAAGGCGATCCAGGCCATCTTTGACAAGGCCACGGCGGACCAGATCGTCTACTTTGACCACGGTGCCTACATCGTCACCGAGACCGTCAAGGTCCCCAAGAACATCAAGATCACGGGCGAGATCTGGCCCCTCATCCTGGCGGGCGGCGACAAGTTCTTCGCCGACATGTCGAAACCGAAGCCCGTCTTCCAGGTCGGCCAGCCCGGCGACAAGGGCGAGGTCGAGATGTCGGACCTCATGTTTGGCACCGTCGGGCCGCAGCCCGGCGCCATCATGATGGAGTGGAACGTCGCCGGGACAAGCGCCGGCGCGGCCGGTCTCTGGGACGTGCACACGCGCATCGGCGGGTACGCCGGCACGCAGCTCGAGCTGGAGCAGTGCGCCAAGAACCCCGGCGTGGCCAACGTCCTCAGCCCCTCGTGCTTCGGCTCCTTCCTCATGCTACACATCCGCAAGGGCGGCAGTGCGTACCTCGAAAACACGTGGTACTGGGTCGCCGACCACTCGCTCGAGCCCTCGGCCCAGGACGGGCAAATCGACATCTTCAACGGCCGCGGCATTCTCATCGAGGGCGAGGGCCCCGTCTGGGGCTGGGCCACGGCCTCGGAGCACTCGGTCCTCTACAACTACCAGTTCATCGGCGCCTCCAACATCTACCTCGCCCAGATCCAGACCGAATCCCCCTACTTCCAAGGCAACCCAGGCGCTTCCAAACCCTTTCCCTGGAACTCCCGCTATTCCGACCCGAACTTCGACTCGTTCTGCGCCATGGAGCCGTCGCCAAAGTGCAAGCGGTCGTGGGGCATTCGCGCCGTCAGGTCCAAGGACGTCTTCATCTACGGCGCGGGCCTGTACTCGTTCTTCGACAACTACAAGCAGGACTGCGTCAAGACGCAGACGTGCCAGGAGAACATTATATCGCTGGTGGACAGCTCCGTGCACATATACGGCCTGAGCACCAAGGCGGCCGTCAACATGTTGACCATCAATGGCAAGGGCGTGATGAAGGATCGGGACAACAGGAACAACTTCTGTGCCACGGTGGCGTTCTTTTCGCAGCCGGCTTAGAAGGTTGGCGGCTGTGGACGCGGCGGCGGCCCGCGGGGAGGGGGGGAGGTGTTGTTAGTTAGATGAGATTTGAGATACCCAGCGGAGGCGGATATGAGCATTTGTTTTCTGGCGATTCTCTTCTGCTCTGGCCGGCATTTGCGGGTTCCGTACTTTGTCTTTGGCGTTCGTGGGAGTCGGAATCGGAGTGGGAAAAGAACACACAGACATAGTCTAGGTGCCAGATTAGCTGTGAGGAAAGACATTCCACACCACTCCTTCAGTTGGAAAGTGCTCGTTGCCCATTTTGTGCGCTGGTGGGAAGTTGGCAACTTGGCTTGCAGGTGGTAAGTGGGGGTCAAGGGTTGGTGGGTCTTGGACCTCGGCTGCCTTTGCCTGCCGCGCCATCGAAGACACGGGATTGCCAAGAAGAAATTGACAACGTCATAGCTTTCAAGCTAAAGGCTTCTTTCTCTCTGCCAAGACAAACTCCAGCAAGGCATCTTTCATCCAAAATCCGCTCTTTACTGCATTTTCCACGTCGCCATCAGCGTCACGACACCAACGGCCATTCTCTCGTCCGCCACACGCCAATCACTCAGGCTTCAACTACTCGACAATCGCTCCAGCACCGTCCACAGCTCGATCCGCGCAGCCGTCACACGCGATCGACCGACACGCGCGAACAGCCGCCTGCTCTTTCCTCTCCCAACACCAACTGCACCACCGACTGCCCACTACCACACCCCTCAAACCACACAATGGAACCCACCCGGCGCTACAAATCCCCCTCCCAGCTCTCCCCCTCGTCTCCGGCCCCGCCACCAACCCGCCGCTCCGCGCGCATCACCGCCGCCACCACCTCCACCACCGCGCCCCCGACCCCCCGGCGCCGCCGCAGCAGCCCCTTCCTCCCGACGCGCACCGAGCTCGCCCTCCTCGCGCTGTACCCGGCCGTGCTCGTCTTCGGCGCCGTCTTCTCGCTGCTCTCGCCGCAGACGCGCGCGGCGCCCTACGACGCGCTGCGGCACGCGCACGTCGCGGCCGCGGCGCCGTCGTACTTTGCGCGCAAGGACAACCTCGTCAACGTGCTGTTCGTGAAGCGCGGGTGGGCGTGGGTCACGGCCGTGTTTGCCGGGTTCGTGGCGACGCATCCCGGGTTCGGCGCGTCGCGCGCGCGGCGGGCCAGGGCTGCGGTGCGGTGGGCCGTCGTGACGGCGTGGTGGCTGTTTGTGACGCAGTGGTTCTTTGGGCCGCCGATTATCGACCGCGGGTTCCGGTGGAGTGGCGGCAAGTGTGAGGAGGTGGAGGCCGAGATGGAGATGGAGGCGCGGAAGGGGGAGGGGCTGGGGGCCGGGGATGTGTTCACTGCCGCGGCGTGCAAGGCGAGCGGGGGCAGCTGGAGGGGCGGTCATGATGTCAGTGGGCATGTGTTCTTGCTGGTGCTGGGGAGCGCGTTCTTGATGCAAGAGGTCGGGTGGGCTGTTGCGCGGTGGGCGAGGAAGACGGGGGAGGAGAGGTGTGTGGTGATGCATGATGGGGCGGTCAAGGGGGCGGGCGTCGAGGCGGAGAGGGGGGAGGATGGACCGGACCATCCGGAGGGCGTAGCGACGGCCGTTATGGAGACGTTGGGCCGTGGGGGAAGGATCGCGGTTGCAGTGGTTGGGCTCTGCGCGTGGATGCTGCTCATGACGGCGATTTATTTCCATACCTGGTTTGAGAAGGTGAGTCTGCAGCAGTTGGCTCGGCAAATCGTCACCTATGCTAACGCGGACAGCTTACTGGGCTGCTGGTCGCCTTCACCGGTCTCTACATTACCTACATCCTCCCGCGGTGGGTTCCCATGCTGCGGGCCGTTATTGGGCTGCCGGGGATATAAGGGCTGCCCTGCACAGGAGTGGATTACACATAATAGAAGCACGCGGCACGGTATGGATAGAGAAAATGTCCCCCCCCCTGCTCTAGCCGGGCAGCGCACGGGCCACACCATGACCTCATCGAAGGCATTCCCACCTCTGCAGTTTTCCCTCTTGCAACGTCCCGATCGCATCCCATTCGCACCATGACAGCACCGCCCGACGGCATGGCGCCCGCAAAGGTCCCGGCAAACCTGCCCGAGCTGGTCAAGGCAGCCTTCAACCGCGCGCTGGCCAGCGGCGACGTGAACTTCTACCCCACCGAAGTCGCTCTCGTCAACGTCAACTCGGTGCCAGTATGTCTGCCCAGGCGGCCCACCACCCGCAGCAACGCGCAATGCGCCGAGATCTAACAACCGCAACCACCCAGTTCCAACTCCGCTTCTCCCCCGCCCTCGCCTCCAAACCCCAAGCCCCCCCCGCCCCACCCCCATCCACCACTACCCCGACAACAGCCTCCGCCCGCAACAACAACAACAACAACAACAACCACCCCCCCTCTCCCCAAAACAAAGCAGTAGCCAAGAACCCCCCCCCGTTCGACCCCTTCGACAACCCCCCCCCGCCCATGCTCATCACCCCGCTCCCGCCCTCCCACAACCTCGTCCTCAACAAGTTCGCCATCGTCCCCGAGCACTCCATCCTCGCCACCCAGGCCTTCCACCCCCAGACCCACCTGCTGCAGCCCACCGACCTGTGCGCCGCATACGCCTGCATCGAGACATACCATGGCGGCCCCGCCCACCACACCCCGCCACCGGAACAACACGCGGGGGGCGCGGATGCAGAAGCGGAGATCAAGGACAGGGACGGAGCCGGGGACGGGGACGGGCTGTTCGTCTTCTTCAACTCGGGGCCGCACTCGGGCGCGAGCCAGCCGCATCGGCATCTGCAGCTGCTTCCCGTGGCGCGGATGCGCGACGGTCTTGGGCCGGCGGGAGCCGGGGGGAGCCCCGTGCCCGTGTGGGAGGTGTTGGCGGGGCGGTTGCTGCCGGCGGGCCAGGGAGGGCGGAGGAAGGTGCCGTTTCAGACTTTTGCCGAGGGGATTATTGGGCCGGGCGTGGATCTGCACGAGGTGTATCTGCGGCTGTATCGGCTGGCGTGTGAGGCGGTGTTGGGGACGGGGGGGGTGGTTGATGGGGAAACGGAAGGGCAGGAGGCGAGGATCAGCTACAACATGGCTATGACGAGGGATGTCATGGTTGTGGTGCCGAGGGTGGCTGAAGGCGGCGCTGTTACGGCCGCGGATGGGGCTGGAAGGACCGAGGTTGGCAAGGTCGCGCTGAATGGCACGGTGCTGGCGGGGACGGCGCTCGTCAAGACCCGGGCGGAGTGGGATGCCTTGCGGGCGGAGCCGGAGCGGTTGCGCGAGATTCTGGGGAGGATAGGGGTGCCTTGGGGCCAGGTACCCGGGCAGCTCTGATGTCGACCTCGAGCGATATTATGTCCGTCTAATAGATCTTCCATGATTTATGATCCCCCAAGCTACACACAGCTCTCGCCAACCACAGCGCCTTTTTTTCTGCCGCACGCCAACTTATTACCCCTTCCACATCGCGCCACCCTTCTTTCACAAGCCCTGCCCCGGCAGCCCTTGAACTCGCGGCAAAAGCCCCGCCCTTCCCCCCACCACGCCAGCCTCAGTCGCGACCCCGTCCTGGCTTACACTCGCATTCTGCTCGTAAAACGGCTTTCTCAAACTCCTGCCCAGTCCAATCTGCTCACGCACCAAGTCGTCCCACCGCTTGCGGCACGTTGAGTTGCCAAAGTGGTAGGTGCCGCCGTTGGCAGCAATATACTCGGCCACCTTCTTCCAGGGGACCTTGCTCGAGTTGAGGTCGGCGTTCTGGGCGAGCTCGCGGACGCCCTTTTCCAGGAGGCGGAGCTGTGGGAGGGCTGTTAGTATGTCTGGGCGGTGTGTCACCGGGTAAAGGGCGGGAGAGAAGGAGCTCAGGGGCTCAGGGGTAGGATTGACTTGAATCCAACTTACATCCTCGTCCGACCACTCGGGCTTGCGCACGCGCGCCTCGCGGCTCTTGGTCAAGGTGCGGTAGCGCCCACGCAGCGTCGACTCGGCTTCGGTAAACCCACCAAGACGCCGGATCTCCCGGTATGTCATGCCCGACTGCTTGTGCTTGACAAGGAAGTCGTCCTTGGCGCAGCGATCCGCAAACTCCATGCGCTCTCTCTCCGCCGGGTCCCCATTGCCGCCGCCTCCGGGCGTTGACGCAGTTGATGGTGCGCGAGATGGTCTCGGAAGGGCCGATGGCGATCGCGGTCGCGGAGCAAGCCGTGGCATAGACCTCCGCTTGTTCAGCTTCCGGGACGAGGACGGAAGGTCCGAGTGGCCCATCAACTGGCGCCTCGGCATGCCGCTCTGTGGATTGGCCGGGAGCAGCTTGCGCGCCTTGGAGACGGCGCCCAGTGGCCTGGCCGGCTTTGAACTCCTCGGGCCGTTGTCAGTGTGGAGGAAAGACTGGCCAGCCTCGGTGCTATTGGCGCCAGCCAGGAAGGTTGCGCGAATCGACTCGCTGGAAGAGCTTGGGGACGGCGTCGGTCGGATGCGCAACATCTTGGGAGACACTGTCTCGTCGCCTGGCGGTCCCGACCAGGTGTTGCCAGGAACTCTGGTGTGGCCCGACGACGCGGGATCAAGGCAGGCTTCGTCGTCGTATTGACTCGCGGGCGATGATATACTCCAGCAGGCATCGCCCGGGCCGTCGCTCAACACCATAGCCTGCAACATGCCTGAAGATGCGTACAGCTTGGAGTCGGTACTGCGGCTGCCGTGACCCCCCGAGTCCCGGTCAGACATTGCCGGGGGCGTCATGCCATGAAGGCCCTCCCCGGCCCTGAACCCGGGTTGCGGATACACGCCTGCGTGGGCACCCAACGCAAAGGAGTCGTACTCCAGCATGGAAGGGCTAATGCCCTGGTGTAGGTGCTCCCACATTATCTCCCCGCAGTGGGGTGCAATGGCAAACGATGAGAAGGGCGCGGTTCCGCCTGGCGCCACCTGCCAGTACGATGAATCCAGATGTTGGGGGCCGGCTGCGAGGTGTGAACCAGGAGGGCAGATGGCCCTCGGCCCCGTTGATGAAGTATAATGCGAGACATACGACGGACTGGTGGGGCGTGACGCAGCTGTGTCCGTCTCTGACTGCCCTTCTCCGGCGTGTTGTGTTTCTCCGGGGTAGAACCCGTAGGTTGGGAGCCCGTGTTGCAGTGGCTCCTGTTTGGGTCCAGGCTCCGGCCATCCACCCTTCAAAGGAATGGGGTTGAAAGACATTTCGTGGAGCCGCTGCTGGAAAAAGCGTGCCGCGTTGGCTTGGTTCAGACCGTTCAGGTGAAAGGACAGCGGCGCGAAAGCTGCAGCTGTGCCAGAAGTGAAGACATTGTCTCCCAAGACCATGTCCACCTGGGGTCTGGCCAGGCTGATAAACATTCCGAACCCCTCCTTGACCGTGGGGCACGACACCGGATCCCGGGCAGCCGACTGTCTGGCCTCGCCGTGGATATGCACTCTCTTCCACCGCCCCTTACTCTTTTCTTCTTCACCGCTGCTTCCACTTGCACACTCGATTCTTGAACGTGGTGGTTTTGTTGCACCCCGCTTCGACGGAAGAGGATCTGGACCACGACGATGCCCGATGTGGGGGATGTGTGTCGAGCTGTCACTCTTGGGCGGTCAGGGTTGGTGGTCTCTGGCTCATATGCAGGTCTGTGTAGGTTTCCGCAGCGGGGTGTCGAACGACTGGGGGAGTCTGCACAGGCTTGGAACCACGAGTTGGTTCAACGGTTGCCCGAGCAGGGAACTGGCAGATAAGAGTCAGTGCCGACTGGTCCTGGCCCTCAAGGGATGCCGCTTACCGAGCAGAAGTACACCTCAACCCCTCGTGCGGGCGGTGACGCCGTGACAGTTGTGTTTTGGTCTGAGCTGGGGGGGGGGGGATTCTGAGGCTGGGCCCTGGGAGCCAGCGTAAAAGATAGACCGGGTTCACTTTGAAACTGCAGAGAGCATGAGACAACCACTCGTCCTCCTCCTCAAAGATGCGGCTCGAGTCCTCGTCTAATATCGGGAACTGAGGCTCAAGACACGGGGTGGCAGCGGCCCGCCAGCCAGCCGCCCCCGGTTTGGCCATCACCGTCACGTACATCTGCAGCTGCTGCCGTCACTTCTGATAGGAAATTGGCAAGGAGCCTGTTGCTGTGGTTTGACCGGGAACCTTCCTCAACTCGGACAGGGAATTGCCATAACAGGACGAACTTGCTTTCTTCCCGAGCCGAACCGAACTAGCTCTTCACATCTGGGGCCTGGCCTGGGGGAGAGCCGCGCCACCCGGTGTTCTCTCAATCCACTAGGCCAGCCCAACTGGTGCCTTGTCTGACTGAAAATGGTGTTCTGCGTGGGGACCACGGCCAGAACTTGCAAGGGGGGTCGCCGTTGTCGGCCCATGACAACGCTATGGCTGATAATGGCTCCATGGGTGGCAAAGCCCGCCGCATGCCGTGGACCAGAGGGTATCGCGGCTAACGACGCCGGGCAGGGAACCCAGAAGTACCCTCCTCGTGGGTAGCCAATCGTTTGCCTCTAGCACGTACTAGTTGGAGATCTCCGGCTGCGAGTTCCACCGAGTTGCAAACAGGGTGGGCATGAGCCTTGTTGGCAGTTGCCGGGTGTAGGGGTCGACTTCCCAGGCCCTCCCCGCCGCCATGCTCCAACCGCATATATCCGCCTCGGATATCTGGCCCGGTTTACCGATACCGATCGAACACAAGTGCCGATGTGCTAGATTGCAATGCATGCAGCATCAACCATTGGAGCATGGGGGCTGTGCAGGGTGCTGCCCCCCTGCCCTGGGAGGAGATCGGTAGCCCAGCATCTTCGATTGGCAGGCCCAGTGCTCTGACCGATGTCCCTCGACAAAATCGTTCGTATATCCGTCGACAAAGCGCAAGCCATGGGGACGCCATGAACGCCAACTCCAGGTCCTCCCAGGCTCTGGCCTCGAGAGCAAACAACAGATCTGTCATATTTCGCTGCTGCCGAGCTCAAAACCTCAACAACCCCCGAGTCCCTCCACGATTCCCTTCTGGGAACTGGTCGCATACGCGGCCAGCAAAAACAGGTCCGACGGCCCGACCTGGGCAAACCATCATACCATGTACGTGCTTTTTGTCGCCGCTCGCGGCTCGAGCAAGGACGTAGGGTCATCACTTCCGTCACTGCCGCCGCTGCCCACACGGGGGTCCATCCCGCCCATGTGGCTGTCCGTCGAGCCGTGTGTTCGGGAGCCCAGTCGACGATCAGATGCAAGGTACTCTCGATTCGGGATGGACTGGGCACGATGCTCAATGCTGCGATGCGCCGTGTCGGAGATTCTGGCGCCGCCCTGTCGTCGTTCGTCTCCGCGATACGGGCTGGTGGCAATCGTATTAAATTCGACGGGCTCGCTGAATGGCGCCGGCCGCTGCAGATATGGCGTTATGCTGGATCATGGAAGATAGACCGAGGCAAAAAGGTCGACGGTGGCAACTGTTGGCACTTGGGTGGTCGTTTGACGTTGGGTGGTTCGGGCCCCCGTCGCAGGTTGAGATTCGGAAAGCGTTTGCTATCTCAATGTGTGTGGTCGCCTCTTCTAGGCAAGGAACCCTCAAGACTTGCTGGGAACTCGGCTGTTGGAACTAAGAGGGGCAAAAAGACGGTTATTGGCTGGCGGCACATTATCAACATCGCACCTGCCTTGTGCGTCATGCAGATCGACCAGTCTGGCTGAATACGTGGGGGCAAGGCACACTTGCCCTGTCAGACGGGGCGGAGGTCACCTTCGGCAGGCGCAAAATCGGCAAGGGAACTAGTACCTCCCGTCCCCGGATCGCCGTTTGGTCCGTCATTTCATCGATTATTCAATATCAACGCCTTCTTGACCCACGGTCGATCCAAGCTAGCCAACGTCGTTTGGCCTCCATTGTTTGGACGCCCTGGCAAATTACGGAACGGCTGGGTTTTACATGAGAGTCTCAAGCTGAGTGCTATTCGCCTTCCATCGGATTCTACGCCGCAAGTAGACTTAACCCGTGGTTTCAAACGAACGTGGTGGAGACAAGACTTGAGACATACTGATCAGAATACCAACATCAGTGGCCGGAACCCCGGGGTATATCTGGTAATTATTAACTGTCCTTCCTCGAAGATGGTATGCTCTGGTCACCCAACATGATGATTTACACGTCCTTTTGCGACTGAATACCATCCATCTATCCATTTCATTTTCAAAAGATGTCTAGCATGGTCTCAATAATCACTGGTACTCGACTGATCCGTCATCCCTTTTCGCGGCTCTGTTGACCTTTCCTTTTCGAGAGTATGATTTCCCCGCAAACGTCTGGTGGGCCTGTGGCGGTAGGAAACTGTCAAACTGTCAAACGGCCATCTAGTGTGACGTCAGTCCCGGCATTCTCTTTCTTCAGCAAGTACAGCATATGGAGAGATGCCAGTGGGATTTAGTGTTCAAGGTAATCGAGCAGTAATGTTACTATTCAGTAGACTATAAAAGCTCACCTCACCATTTCGCTCCTGTTGCCTAGTAATGATTGATTAATCAAAGTTTTGGCTTAGTTGTTGAGTAACCTTACTAGTGTCTCAGAGCTCACAGATTGAAGAAAAGAACAAAACAGTGACAACCGGAAAACAGCAACAAGAAAGGGGCGGGACGAAAAGAGAGAACGAGCAAAAGTAAACACTGTTGCCATTTCGACGACCAGCCCATATCCCTCGACTCTCGTGATGCGACAGTTAGGCCCTCCCAGCCTTTTGAGCGATGAGTCGGCCATTGAAGCATAGAACATGACCGCTGGACAGACAGACAGCCAGTTTATCGGTTGCCAATCGGCACTATAGCGTTCGAAAACCTGAAAATCACAATGTGATCACAACACAAACAGCTTTAAAGTACCAATGGATGTGCATCGAGCATGTCGGAAAGTTATCGTAACCCTTTTCATCAGCGTGGAGAAACCCCCTAATGTTCAAAACCAGTACAACGGACCACCTCCCCAGTTACAAGTCTTGCGACATTCATCAAATACACACCCGTCACAGACGACCGTGATTCCATCCCGTCGAGACCACCTGCATATGACCCTCAACAAGTATGTACCCAACAAACCTCCCTTCTGACACCCAACCCCGGCCCTTTCCATCTCCCCCCCCCCTTTTTTTTTTTCAAGTTCAAACCCCCCTCCCTC
>MU853402.1:214389-262426 GCA_033297235.1 Trichocladium antarcticum
GGGGGGGGGGGATTTCAAGTTACGTGTTGGGACTCCAGATCGAGGTGGGCCGTGGGAAGGGGGTGCTTGCGGTACGCTGCCTGATGGGGGTGGCGGGGCCAGTTGGGATCATGGGCCGAATGGTGCGGCCTTTGGTGGTGAAGGTTACTGGGCGGGTGGTGGTGGTGGTGGTTGTGGTTGGGAGACGTGGGCTGGGGACGATGGCGCGACGGCCTAGTGGGAGACGGGTTGATCGGAGCATTGCGGTTGTAGTTGTATGAGTTTGGGTTGGATGGCTTTTCAGGGGCTGTCATGGTTGAGTTGTGGGGAGATGGGGGGGTTTTGTAATTGCTGCTTGGCATCTCGCTGCGTGGGCATGACGCAAAGGGTATGTCACTGGCCATGGTTTATTAGATCTCGACCTTTGGGCGGCCGCAGAACTTAATCCTGCCAATGGACACCATTGGCGGTCTAGTATCTTCTGATCTGAATCCAATCCTTAGCACTTCCGAGACGACAGAACCTTCAATCATATGATACATATGAAGCAACCAAGTATTTTTTGACACAAGTTCCCAACAGATTCTCAGCGTATGTAGTCCCGGGGTAGTACATACTTCTCAGGCCACTACAGGAAGAAATGACTTTCATGGGCCCTAGGATACACCAATCGTACAGTGAATTCATGGTGTATGGTAGCATGGGAATGATGATGTTGATCGCGAGAGAGAAAGGAATGTTAAAAAAAAGGGCGGACGGATGGAGCGTACTATTACATTGTGTTGAACATGACGGCCGGCTACGGCAAGCTCAGCCAGTTGCGGTTGTACCGGCCGAGGTTGGAAACCAGCTTACCGACGAAGGGTTAGCATTGCTGGCCATCATGAAGCCAATGGAGACGCCGGCGTTCCGGGCGGTGGAGGGATCCGAGTGTGCGCTTGCATTGCAGGTCCATGTCAAGGACGATGCCTGTGGTGGGTAGGGTGTTGGAACATTAATTGGGGTAAGAGGGGGTGTGGTTGGTAGATAGGGACAGCGGAAGGCTTACCGCCAGAAACGTAGAGCACCATGTGTTGCAGCGCATCGATCTTTTGGATAGGTGGGGAAGTTATCGAAGTTATCGCCAACAAAGGCTGCGGCCGAGTCATCGGTCCAGATAATAAGGACTCCCATTCCGAGTGGATGTCAAGATGGGTCTGCCACACGTGGTTTCATTTTGAGTGCCCCGCGGCGCCGGAACCCGGCGCGATGTGGTGCAGGATGGGAGGGATGCGGCCGGTCTGGTGGATGTCAGCCCAGTGGATGCCAAGACCCCAAAGCTTTTTCCGCCAAGGCCGGGCCAGGGAATGAAAAAGCTTGTCAGGTGCCTGACACTGACAAGGGGCAAACCAATGACGGCTGAAGATGTGGGATGACAAACAACTCAGAAGCAACGTGCTACCCGTTGGCTGATGTGGGGTAATTTCACTCTCCAACCCTCCTCTGGCTAGGCGTTCAGGGCGTTTCAAATTGACGGCGCGGGGCCTCAAAATGCTGCGATGGCTAGGTTTGTCACAACGAATGCTTTCATGGGCCTCATGGCCGTCGTCGCTGCATCCCTCACCTAGGGCCCTATCTGCGTCTACTTTAAGAAGCTCGGCAAGGACTCGATAGCCATGGTCTCCCTGTGAAGTAAAGACTTTTTTACCCGTTTCCTGATGTAGTTTTAGAAGACCGGAGTTGGAGATCCCCGGTTGTGGAGCCTGCGACGAGACCAGAACTGGGCCCAAGACCTGCAGCCAGAACTGTGGTGTAACCCCATCGATCTAACAAGAACTTGTCCGGTCCGAATCCATCTCCGACTCCGACACTCCGATATTCATCTTCAAGTCCCCGGCCATCCCAGGCCCCATTAAGCCACCCTCAGAGAACGCGCCACGCCAAAAGAATGACCCCCAAGATCCTCTTCCTCGACGGTAACGGCACAAACGCAGAGATCTTGCAACTCCGATTGTCCGAATAACTCCGCTCACCAACCCCCACCCCCACCCGCGGCTCCTTTTTTCCTCGACCCCCACCCAACTCACCACCCCCTACTATGTAGCATTACCAATCCGCCATCCTTTGAAACAGAAATCCGAGAACTCTTTCTTCTCCTCGGCCTGCACTTCACCTCGGCGTACGCCGCCGCGTCCTCCCGGCCGGCGGAGGAAGGGGTGAATAGGGGGTTGGTGGAGATGATTTTAGAGGCGGTTAAGGGAGCATACGGGAAGGGTTCTATATGGAAGGAGTGGGAGTTGTAGAGCACAGGATGTGGAACAGTGGGATTTGGGAGATATTTCTTTAATTGGGACTACTGTTGTTGGATAACAAAGGAAAAAAGGGGCCGAGTCTCCTTGCTTACACCTCACGATTCGTTGTTAGACGCGACGCTATTTTCAGCTCTCACGGAGTGAGTTTGAGAACATCGGAATCCTCGAAAGCCCCGGAAATCTCGGACGGCTTGAAGGCATTGGGAGAGCCGGAGCCGGGGGAGTCCAGGGGGCTTTTCTTCCCGAGTCTAGCGAGTCTTGCGAGCCTTAAATTTGCCGCCCTCGGGTTACGAGTCCGAGTCGCACAGCCAGCACTTCTCGCCGGAAGCATCGTTGAGGTTATTCTGGCACACCCAGCAGTACTGGCGTCGGGGCCCAGACGTCGGATCATTGCTCCGGATGCACGGGCGCGGGTCCTCGGCGTCGTCATTGGCTGCGACAGGCCCCGGCGTCGTGTTGGCCTGTGTATGTCTCCGACACCAGACACACATGGGAGAGTCGAATTCGGGATACTGTCTCATCTGCGTCTTGTTTCGGCCGCACGCACAGCAACGACGGAGGCCCCGGCAGGCATCGCAGGGCTCGCCAGGGGCATCCACCAATTCCATGGGGTCGAGACAGCATCGGCAGAACATGTAGCGGTCTGCCAGTAGCCGCAACTGATAAATGCCGCTGTAGCTCATGAGACAGTTGATAATGGCGAGTTCTTTCTCTCGGCTTGATCCACAAAGAAGCACCACCCTCCCCATATTTGTCAGCCGTACCCTGGCAAGGTGGTCGCTGCAGTCAAGGCAGTACGGCGTGTCTGGCCCAACTTCAGCCCCGAAGGCATCTTGTTTCCCTCCCCTTTTTCTCCCTTTAAAGTAGAACGGCTGGGTGGTTGTAACTACGCAGCGCCCGCATATAACCGCGTTGTAATCCAGAGGGTTTGGGTTCCCAACTGCGGGCTGATCTGCTGCATTCGACAGTTGGAGGTTTGCGTCCATGATGTTGGGAGTAGGATTTTCGGTGTAGATGATGTGGTTGGTATCTGGAGGGGATATGCAGAAGACATGTTGCAAGACTATATACCCCTCCTTATATATATATTATTTATCAACATCCCCTGGGCCTTGTTCCTGATCGTGTTCATTTGCTGGATATCTAATCTAGACTTTGGCAATGACTCTACTGCTGTTACGACTTGAACAACACACTGTATATGGACAAACCTTTTGTGGAAGGGAGTACAGGCATGGGAGGTGATGTGACAAAGCAAGGTGCATTATGAATAATTGGTATATATACTGAACATACTATTCATCCAAAAGTACAAGGAGAGTGTAGATATTAGCGACATGTCACCATATGGGAAACCAGGTTCCTAGACGTTTCTTGTGAGTGTGGGCTTACCTTGGGAATGAAATGCTATTAGACAACAAAGAAACAGGATTCAAAGTATGTTGGCTTGTTCCTCCTCGGCTTAGCAGATGTGGCAGCATGCACTGTCCTCAGCCGTTGTGCGGCGGCAGCCGCCCTTGGGGCCGCAGGGCTGTCCGGGACGGATGAGAGCCAGGAAGTACCATGCCCGGTCCAAGCAAGGTCTGGTGACCTAACCAAACAGCATTAACTCAGTTGTCATGTCCTGAGATTGTCAGAGGGTTAGGGTCAGTCCCCGAATGCCCCGCATTTTGGTGGGGGAGCGGGGTGTTTTTTCCCCGAATCTTGCCTTCCTCGAAGACTCGATAAGCTCCCAAACCACAGTCACACCTGGTTTATTGCACCATTGATATCCTTTGAGGCGACACTCCCCGACCAGGCTGGGGATACTGGGCGAGGGTTTTACCATGATGATGGCTCGGGATATTGGCAATGCAGGGTCGGCAGGCATGCGCCAACCACGGCTCGCCCTCGACGCTCTACCACCCGAAATTCTCGCCTTGATCCTCGAGTGTCTGGTCCCGCAATCGCCAGAGATCGGCGAGACACGCCCCGTGGCCTACAACCAGCTCATGGTTGACGAGCCCTGGTTTGACTTCACACGATGCCGCCGCGGCCTGCACAGCGTCTGCCGCGTCTCGCGCCACCTCTACCAGCTGGCTCGGCCGTTGCTGTACCGCGTCATAGCCATGTGTGACGAGACGACCATGTTCCTCCTCTTCCGCACTCTCTGCGAGAAGCCCGAGTACGGCCACGCGACACGCTATCTGTCTTGCCACATGACCCTTACCCACGAGGATGTCATCCGCGAGACCCGCCGCGCCCTCACCAAGTACCAGGACACGTTTACGATGCCCTCGGGCACCGACGCCGTCAGCAAGTCTGCTTGCCAATTCATGGCCATGATGAAGATCACCCTCCCGCACATGCTGCTCAATGAAGGCGACCTCGACCATTTGCCACAGACCTTTCTGTGTTTTATCCTCACGTTTCTCCCCAAGCTGGAGACGCACCTGCTGCAGGTCCCCATCTGCGACGATCAGGAAGAATACAACCTGCTTTGCATCCAGATCGACACACTCAGGCACGTCTTTGCCGATCAGCCCGCTGCAATTCCCTTCCAGAACATCCACACGCTCCTCCTACAGGGCGACCCCGAGCTCCTGGGCCACTTTGAGCACGAGGACTGCGACTGCGACGTCCCCGAGGTCTGGGGCTCCCAGCCACGCCGGTACAAGTCCCTCTTCGCCAACTTCCCCAACCTCACCACCCTCGAAATCAGCAGCGACGACGGCATCTGGAGTCTCGAGTTCGACCAGCCCCTCTCCTACCTCGAAGGCGGCAACCCCCTACCCGCGTTCCTCCCCAACATCCGCCACATCTACCTCCACAACAGCGGCGCCTGCCCGCGGGACCTGCACCAACTCCTCCTCAACGCGCCTCACCTCGAAACCCTCTACATGGCGCCCCGCCCCGACGGCCTCGACCGCGCCATCGAGCTGGACCCCGACTCAGACCACGCCGACCCGGAAGCCCTGGACATCGCCCTGGCCACGCACGGCAAGCAGCTCCGCAACCTCGACGTCTCGTGGGAAGACCTGACCGACCTCGAGCCACTCATCGGGCCGGACGGCCGCCTCACCGCCCTCGCGCAAATGACGTCGCTCCAGAAGCTCTGCATCCAGATGGCGACGCTGTACGGCTCGCCCGCGGCCGTGGCGCAGATGCCGCTCGTCGAGCTCCTCCCGCCCAACCTCGTCGAGCTCGCGCTCGAGGACTGGTGGTGGCCCAACGCGGAGCTGCTCGACTTCCTCCCGGAGTGGTCCGCCGCCGACAAGGTCGGCCACTACCAGTCGCAGCACCTGTACCGGGTGAGCGCGCTCGAGACGCTGAACCGCTTCGCGCGCGACGTGCGCACGCGGCTGGGCGCGCTGAAGAAGGTGGTGCTGCTGTGCAAGATCCCCTGGACGTGGGTGATGGAGGGCGGGATCGAGATTGACTTCCATTTCGAGGGGGTGAAGCGCGAGTTTGCCGCGCAGGGGGTGCAGTTTGAGGTGCGGTGCGATGAGGTGCTGGAGGAGGAGGAGCGGGATGGTGGCGGGCATCATATGCCTATTGGGGGGTGTTCGATGGGGAGGGGCGGGGGAGGGGGGAGGGGGGTATAGTACGCACGACGTTACCTGCGTTGGTGCAACAAGAAGGAGAGGCGGTGCTGCTAGTGGAAGAGCCGCTACGGCGCATGTGGACTGCGACCCCTGTATCCTGTTATTACCCCATTATTTAGCCCAAGTATTGCCTTATCAATGCACTTTTATGGCTGCCAGTGGGACACGCGCATGTGGCAAGATTGGAATGGGAAGCGAACCAACAGCGCAAGAAATAGAGAACTTGTGTCGTTGCCTGGCTGCTGGGAGCTGATGTGCCAAGCCTCAAACAACCATGCCATGCCAGGCGAGCAGCCGCTGCGGGCCGGTCAAATCGGGAAATCACTCACGAGCGCGAGCCGGGGCTGCTTAAATCCGAGTCTAGAAGAAGCGAGGCATGCATGACGTACATAAGTGTAACCCCATGGTTAATTAACATGGGGCCCGGCAGTAAGTGAAGGAATGCTCCTTGGTAAAAATCGGTTTGGATATTTCGACGGTGCTCAAGATATTTCGACAGTGTCTAACCGTTTTAGGAAGCCGGCCCCATATATACTAGCCACATCAAAATTTTGCAGTGCGCAGCACCGCATATGCCAGCTTGCAGAAACGCAGCATCGTCGGCCACAACACCTAAAACTGTAACATTAAGGCTATTCCTAACTATCGCTATATAGCTAACGACTAAGATTATATAGTTCTTAGGGTTCGTGCCCTTCGACTACCCCCCTTGCGACTGCCTTCGCTAGCCAACCTGCCCGTCGACTTAGAAGCCGACCTGCCCGCCGACCTACCCGTTAACTCGGAAGCTAACCTACCTACTAACCTACCCGTTGACTTAGAAGCTAACTTAGAAGCCGACCTGCCCGCCGACCCGTCCCCGTAGTTAAGGTTTACTAACCTGTTGTAACCGCTCGCTATATAGTTTATAGAGGCTATAGCTAGGCTATCGTATACTATACCTACCTAATTTCCTATAGCGCTAGTATATAGAAACCTATATAATACCTATTAGGGTAGCAATAGCTAGGGTCAATAGCAAAGTTAGATTAGGGAAGCCTAGTACAGGTAGTATAGATAGGTAGTATACCTAGTTTTAGAGAAAAGTTTTATATATTTTATTAAGATTAATCAAATATCTAGATTTTACTACATTTTTAAGCGATCTAGGTTAATACTACAATTTCGACAGATTAAACTATCTTAAAGTATAGTTATAGCCGACGATGCTACGTTTCTGCAAGCCGGCATATACGGTGCTACGCACTGCAAAATTTTGGTATAGCTAGTATATGTGGGGCCGGCTTCCCAAAACGGTTAGACACCGTCGAAATATCTCGAGCACCGTCGAAATATCCAAACCGGTAAAAATAGCCCGGTTTACCCCCTTTCTTTGGGAGATCTACATACCTGCCAGCCATGGGCTTTTTTCTACCTCTCTCTCTTGCGCCGGTATCGGATAAGTGGCATAAAGTCTAAATTCATTTCACAAAACTACTATATCACATGCTGCTGGCCGTGAAGAAGGAGGGAAGGAGAGAAGATAGATTCGCATTGCAGAATGGCGGAAATGGTCCCTGAAGATCTTGAAATGAAATTGGACGATCGCCGCCGAATGGGTGGAAGGCAAGGTGTTTCCTGAAACACAGAGGCGCGCTCGGCTCCGCAAATGGGATGGCCCGTGGAACGACCCGGCCACCAATGTCCGGCGGCACAGCCCCACGCCGAATGGCAGCCCGCAATCCTTTACTCCCAGACTCCGTACCAACTCTTAGCTGACGGGTGGATGGCGTTCTCGAATTTCTTTGCCTTGTTGATGCTTCTATATGGGCCGATATATCTGGCTAATTCTTTGCTAGCTCGGGGGGGTTTTGTAGGGGGGGTTTCTGCTCAGCTCCTTGATACCATGACAGGATACTATAGGGTGTGACTTCCCTTTTGAGCGTATCCCTGGGGACGACCAGTCTCTAATCCCGTCGATCACAGTAGGTCGAAAAGTCGCGAGTTGTTGCTGAACCCTGAGGTCCCTGTGTCAAAAGCGCAGACAACTGCACAAGTGCTGCATACGCGTTGCTTCCACCAATCACACTGCGTCGCGCGCATGCAACACGAGACCGCGACCGACGGCGTGATGATTTAGAGACTAGTAGGAACTCGTAAGCGGCTAGAAAGCTTCCGCTTGTAGGCACGTAAGGGGGGCAAGATTCTCTTGCAGTCAACGAAGAAGTTGGAATCGACACTGGAGCTTCGTCGGAGGGCATCAACCGCAACTCCACGTCCTTGGTATGCATAGGTAATCCGCGACCCGGCTATGACTGGCGCTGCATGCTCTTGCACAAATCGAGCGGGACGTGTACAAAAGCGAAGTCTGGCGAATTTACCAGGGCGCAACGAGGTCACCTCGCCACATATACATCACTCACGTACACAAGCCTTGGCAATGGCGATATACATACGCAGCCGGATAGGAGCTCATAATCCGTAACGCGATGGACGACGAGCTGAATGACCTAGCAGACCTGTTGGCCTTGGTAATCCCATCGGCAGGCAAGGCATGGCCGGCGAGGGTACTATCGATAGTGACGCTCCAATGGGATAAGCGGGCACTGACCGGCTATAGATCGTAGGGCGGTCGGCGATGCAATGTATTTGCCTGCGCTCTTCGATCTGAAACTGGATAGCCCCGCGAGCTGAGCTCGCGAATTCCGTCGGGACGTCCGGAAAAGTGGTGGCCAGCAAGAATGCTGAGCCAAGAATGCTAAGAACCTTGAATCGCCAATCTCGATGCCCCTCCAAGACCTTGGCGTCAGTATGCAACAAGGTTCCCTGCATAAAAATGTGGAAAAGGAGGTGCGGCGGCAAGAGCGGTGCTGTGTCTTTGAGATGACCCGGGGGCTCAGCCGTGGGCCATCAGATATTGGTGAGCAACCAGCCAACCATCGGCGGAGCGTCTTAAATAGAAGACGGGCGGGATTGATGCTGTAAACCGCGGTGGAGAATAACGCTGACCTGGCAGAAACAACAGATGACCCGATGGCAGTCCTGCGGCCCCACCACCCCCCTGATGGTGCTTTCCCCAGCCGACCTTGGCGGCCTTGGCAAGTGGGACTCCTGCCAACTGAATCAGGGATGACATCGGTGGGCGACCCGAAGCGAAAAAATCCCTTCACTGGCCGCCACAGGGAACCGCAGTGATGGGCCACCCACTTTGCCGGCCCCGGGCCCATCCAAGGCTCAACCCAGGCTTATCTTGATTCGTGGCCACCTTGCACGAATCGCACAACCTCCGTCTTCCGTCCTCGACCTGACTTGACCTGACCTTCAATAATCTGTCCCTCCATTCCCCAGTCCCGGGTCCTACCACTGCGAGCGAAGCCCGGCAGTCCCGGCAGCCAGTGAACATCCCGTTCGATGCAATCGGGGTCGCTGTCGATTCCTGGTCCCTCCCGGTCCTCTGGCATCATCCGTTCCCAACGACGGCGACTGTCTGTTGCTTCTTGAACTAGTTACCTACACACCTCCTACCCCGATGCCCCGCCATCGATAACACTTCTGTCTCGGAATTTCTGACCTCAGGAAGTGTCTCGGTCTCGCAACTCGGGGATTCTCCACTTCTCTCCAGCCTTCCAACTTCGCGCGCTCGACACTACCAACAAATCCTGTTCGCGCCACTGCAGGACTTCTGGCACTGACCGTATTTTCTCCTGCCCTTGTTTTCCCTTCCTTCCCTTTGTCTCTGGGTCTCTGCATTTGGATTCAAGGCCGACATCCAACAACATGAGCGCCAGGCCGAACCAACGCAACATCAAATGGGTTGAGGTATGTTGATCCTTCCAACTTTCGCGGGCCGCAACCGCAAGCCCCATCGCCGCGCAGGGTGGGATTATCTTGACCGGTCTCCGGCCAGTGCCAGTCCCCTATTTGATTAACCGTTTGCCTTCCACAGGGTCTCCGCGGTATCACCTCGGTCCTCGTCATCTGCACCCATATCGCGCGAGCGCTCGATTTCCCCTTATTCTGGCCCGCCGACGAACAAAATGGATCAATTCGATTCCTTCAGCTTCCGTACCTACGGATACCAAACCAGGGCCGGATCGGCGTACCAATATTCGCCTTCCTGACGGGCTTCGTGTGCGCCTACAAGCCGCTGAAGCTTGCCTACCAACAAGGGAACATCCCCGCGTCGCTCAAATCCGTGGCCCGGAGCGCGTTCCGCCGGCCGCCGCGGCTCATCCTGCCGGCCCTGATTGCGACATTCATCAGCTTCGTGCTGTCGAGCTTGGGGGCGTACAAGGCGGCAAACCGCTGTGACGGCTACTGGGTCCGCTTCGACGCCCCGGATCCCCTTCCCTTTTTGGAAAACATCGGGAGGTTCTTCACCACGTCGGTCACAACATGGACGAGTACCGAAAACCTATTTGATAGGCACCAGTGGGCTATGCGCCCGCTGCTGATCGGGGCGTTCCAGGTCTACATCGTGCTGGCAGCTACCATTGGGATGCGCTTCAAGTACCGGATGCTGGTGCATACCCTCCTTGTTGTGTACTGGCTAGTAAACGTTAATCCCTTGACGGGTAGGTCCACTCCTCTCGCTACACGGACTGCACGGGCCTCGTTTGTAGCCGCGGCACCTGCCGCTGTCATCCGAACTCCTGCTAACACCAGACTGACAGAAACGTTTGGGGCTATGCTTGCGCTCGGTACCACCATTGCCGAGCTTTCGCAGCACCGACCCACGCAGGCCTTTCTCACCAAGCACCAGCGGCTGTGCACTTTTGTCATCGCACCCATCATTCTCCTGATTGGTGGCTATATCGGCTCTTACCCGCAGGAACACGAAGACTGGGCGCCGTGGTCTAAAACTCTCCACAGGATCCTGGTTGACCCCGCCGGGGACGGGAGCCGTGGCAGCCTCGTGGTACCTAGAGGGGCCAACGCCCAACGCCGAACCTCGGCATTCTTCATCATGTGCACGTCCATCTCGCTTTTCATCTCGCCGGCTCTCCAGAAGGGGCTCTCGCACCGATTCTTGATCTGGCTGGGCCACCACTCGTTTGCCGTCTACCTGGTTCACGGCACCATTCTGCGCACCGTTGGCATGTGGATCGTGTACGGCATCAGCGGCGAGCCCTGGGAACCGGCTGGCAAGAACGAGGACGGATCGAACCAAGAACAGATCTGGCTGAAGCCCAAGTCGCGATCTCATAAGATGGCCGCCATCCTGGTGTTCACGGCCCTCACCTACACGGCGGCGTGGGCGTGGATGAAGTGGGTCGACACGGCCTGCGCCAGGGCAACCCAATGGCTGGAGAAGAAGGTCTTTGACGATGAAGACGAGGGCAAGGCGGGCCTGGCCGAAAAGGGGTACTCGCACGCCAACGGTAACGGGACAGCGCCGCGGGCCCTCGACGCTGACAGGTCCCAGCCTCCGCCGTAATGTCGTTCAGCCCGACATAATTCCATTGTATCAAACTCGGTTGTTTGGATACTCAGGGCCGAGGGGCCCACGACAATGTACCGGTTGCCATTGTCATTTTCCCACCTTGGCGCGGATATCCCGGTCAATCCCGGTTCGAAACTTTAAAGCGGACCAAGGTGCGACGCGGCGTCGTGCATGTAACCCGAACGGCTTGTGGCGGGTACTTGACTGCCTCTTTGGCCACTCTGTCAGGAAACAGGGTCTCGGATTGGCAACAAGGTCTCGGCCAGGCGCGTGGTAGACGGTTCGGATGGCCGATTTACCATGGTATATACATCTGTCACATTCATACATGACATGGCATACACTTCGGAGCATATATATTTAGGGAGTGGTTTAATGCATAGCGCGATTTATTGAACACCCATCTAGTCCAAGCCCGTGTGTTGCGTGACATGGAATGTCGATGAATTGTCGGCCCTTTGCAAACCGGGTGTTGTGGATGCTTCGGAAAGGCGCCAGCTTCCCTTGAAGTCGACATGATGCACGACAGCGGCCCAAGAATGGATTCAACCCAAATGAGGGCGAGGCTGGAGCTCCTTGTATAAGATACCACAATCGGAACTCAGCGTCTACTTGTCCATTGTAGAGCCATGCGTCCAAACACATTGTTCGGGCTACGATCACAGTGTTAGCCCAGTGAATCTGAGCCTTGTCCACTCCTTCAAGTACACAAGTTGTTCATGAACAGGGCACGTGATACCTACGTTGTTCGTGAACAGAGATGTAAATGCTCCCAAATTTTCAGGCTTCGAACGCTGTTCCTGGGACAATGTCGCTCGAGAAGGGCCACATTACACTTCGCCTGATGTGATATTCGTCCCACTTGACCTTTCCATCAGCGAACGCGACAACAACCAGGACAAAATAAACACTCAGTCCCATACTCATCTTTCAACTCTCACCATCGCCATGCCGAACCCGAACCATCCCAACACTCCCGGCATATGCCCTACCAACGACTGCACAATCGTGTACTTTGACGATGGCGGGCAGTTCAGTCTCAAGTGCCGCAGCTGCGGCGGCGCCTGGGTGCCCAATTCATACGAGCCCATCGAGGATGCTCCGGCCGAGGCCGAGCCAGATGCCGACCGCGATACCGAAGAGAGCCCCAACTACTATGACGAGAATTCCGACCATGACAAGAATTCCGACCATGACGAGAACTCCAACCACGGCAACGAAGAGTTGGAGTGTCCTGCCCGGCAAGACGGCTCGGAGCCCTAGAATGGCTACGACAACCACCCGGCTACAAATGGCAACAACACCGACCTCGCTGGCTTCCCGATCCCGGAGCAGACCGCGATTAACATGAGCCCGAACATGGACATGCTCGACGTGGGCATGGCCATGCTCGCTGCCGCCACCGGCTTTCACATTCCAGACCATCAGCACGAAGTGGAGGAACAAGATCCCATCGCCCAAAGCAGCGCCGACAACCTCGACGCCGACATGTCTCCGGCAACCCCCTTTCAATTCCCACCCAACAACAACAACAACAACACCGATAACAACAACAACAACAACAACAACAACAACAACGTGCCGAAGCCCCCCCGCGGCCTGGGACCCCGCGGCCAGCACAGTCGTGCCCTGCGGACCATGGGCCTGTGTATCTGGTGCAAGAAGCCGAACCCTGCGCCGCGGTGGGGGGGGTGTGCGCCGTGCCGGGCAGCGCGGGCGGCCAAGGTCAGGGTGTATCGGGCGCAGGGGGGTTGAGGATATGTAAGGGGGACTTGGAAGTGGTACGTGCATACGTGGATGAGTGGACTCGGTCTGGTTTGGTTTCGTCTGGTCGGGTTGGGTTTCGGGAGAGTGTTGGTTTGCTGCTTGCTTGTTGGTGTTTGGTGTTGTTGGCGGAGGGCGGTCTTTGTTTGCGGGTCATGGTCGTCGAGCAGGTGGTGTGGCTCTTTGTGCTTGGGTTGATACTGTCCAGCGGGTGCTTTCTGGACAGTGGTCGAGATGGATACAGGCATAAAGAAGGGAACAATCCCATTCATGCTGTTGGTTGTCTGGCTGTTCCCGGGTGCTTTGGCTGGGCGACGTGATGTACATATATAAATCATGGCAGGGAAGTGTGGTCAAAGGCTGTGTATGGAATCACCAGTACCTTCATGTTCATCCAAGCTACTGGGTCCTGCTGACACTGTCTTTGAGATACAGGCTGCCTGTCCGCTGGGTTCAGCAAACAGTCGGTAGAACAGTAATTTTCTAATAACCGCATGCAAGAAGTGGTCAGCGAGAGTAGAAAAGGTAGGCATTAGCACCCCGTCTACAAAGTATAAACACTTCACATCACCATGGGACCCCAACTCTCTACCATCCTGGAGGATGCGGTAGCAGTTCCGGCCCACCACGTCCACGAGGTTCCGCACACCTACCACAGTCCTGCCGGCCAGGACGCCGAACAACGCCCAATGTTTCCCGGGAGGTCTTCGGTCACGGCACACAGCCCCGAGACGCCCTTCTGGCCCAACCTCAAGTTCTACCTCTCCCAGGCCAACCCAACCACCCCGCCGCCAAAGCCCTGCTGCACCCTCTGCACCCGGCCGCTGGCAATCCCCTTCCTGCCACGCCCTCACCACGCCCACGACAACCACACCTCCTCCCCCGCAAACGAACCCGGCACCGAACCCGGCACCAAACCCCCGCCGCACGCCGCCGACCCAGCCAAGGAAGAAGCCGCCATCCTCCCCTGCGGTCACCTCTTCGGCGCAGCCTGCTTCGCCCGCCTCGCCGCCTCCCACCACGCCCGCGGCACGCCCGCGCACTGCCCCGCCTGCTACCTGCAACTGGCATACACCAACCCCGTCGTCTGCCCGCACCCGCTGCAGCCGTTCATCCTGTCCGCGCAGCCGATCGCGCACGCGCGCGCGCCGGGCATCGGCGGGATCCTGCCCGCGGTGCCGCGGACGATCCCCGAGGGCGGGCGCATGCCGGCGGCGTGTCCCGGCTGCCGCGTGTTCCATGCGTGGCGGTACCTGCGCATGGCCGAGGGGATGCTGTTCGACGCCGCGGCGGGGTACGGGAACGGCGCGGGGGAGATGGGGTGGGAGGCGGTGACGGGGCGGGACTACAGCGGGCTGGTGGACAGTCGGGCGGCGGTGCTGGGGTGGATGCACGCCACGTTTGGGAACGTGGTTTGTGCGGCCCATGTCGGGGAGACGGTGCGGCCGACGTGGGCCGGGCTGTGGCCGATGACTTGAGTTGGGTTGGGGGGGAGGGGGGGGGTACATAATGGTAATGGTATTCAGAATACAGGGGGGGGATCTGCTGGATGATGCTGGGTCTGTCAGAGGTGTCTTTGGGCGACCTAGGTTGGGTGGGGATCAGGGTTTAAAAATGAAAAAACATGCAAAGCCAACTGTCGCTCAGTTCATGGTGCCAGTACCTGATGTTTGGTTCCCAGGTGTTGCCAGCCATGCCCGTAGTCCATGGCCTGCTGGAAACCACCAGCAGTTTGACTCGACCAGTCCGCGCTCGCGACCCTGCCGGTCCCCCGCCGAACCCCCCTCCGACGCGCGCCAGGGGACGGCCCACGACGCGGACTTTGACAGCTGGATGGCGGCCGTTGTGTTTGTGGCGGTTGCCGGGGGGCTGCGGGGGGTTGTGTTGAGAGTTGAGTCCGTTTTATTTTATGACGGGGGCGGTGGGGAAGGAGGGGTACAAGGGGAGGAGGTAAAGGAATAAATTGTGGTTAGGGGGGGGAGGGTGGGCCGGGTAGATTTGGAGAAGGAGTGTTAGTGGGATGGGTGAGGATGAGGAATAGATCGATGGTGTAGCGGTGCTAATAGAGTTGTGCGACTAGCCCCGGCAAGGAAACATGTCTCAAGAGTATACATACATACATTGCTAGATTACAATACGCACCAACAGACCGAGACGACCTCGAACTCGGTCCGCAGCAGCCCAGCGCACCCGTCTCTACCTGGGGTCCATCATGCCCCGCACGCTGCGGAAGTACTTCTCGGGCAGCACGGCCTCGAGCTCCTCCTGCGTCAGCCACTGGAAGTCGGTGAACCCGTGCTTGTTGCCGGCGAGGTCGGCCTGGCCCGCCAGGATGCGGCCCTTGATGAAGAAGATCTTCTCGCCGCGCTGGACGACCGACGCGCCGTCCTCAGCCACGACGGGCTTGATCATGTGGTGGGCAACGGGCACGCGGCCGACGAACCACGTGTTCATGTTGACGCCGGCAGTCTCTTCCAGGACGCGGCGGGCGGTCTGCGCACCAGTCAGCAAAAAGAACCAGTCGACTCCAAAACCAAAAAAAGAAGACGAAAAGAAAACACACCTTGTGAAGCGTCTCCTCCGTCGGCACCTGCCCCGCAGGGAACTCCCACACGGCCTCGCCGCCCTCGACCTCCCGCCTGACCACCAGATACAGCGTCCGATCCATGGCCCGATCCAGCCGCCGCACGTCGCCCGTCTCATCCGCCGCGGTGCGCCTCTGCAAGGGCGCCTCGACCGGCACGCGCTCCTCGGGCGCGATGGGCTCGCCGTCCTCGCTGACGCGCACCTCGGCATCCGCCAGCAGCCGGTCGACCACGTACGCGGGGTCCGACGTGGTGCTGCCGACCAGCAGCTCGTCGTTCCAGCCCAGGCGCCCGCGCGGGTTGTAGCGGCCAATGTCCTTGGCCGGCACGCCGTGGCGCTCGCGCAGCTTGATGCCGAAGTCGAGGTCCAGCGCCGTGTCCTGCTTGTAGTAGAAGGGCCGGCGGAACGGCGCCGTCAGCCGCTCGTTCAGCCGCTTCTGGTACAGGTAGAAGGCCGACTCGAACGGCGTCTGGTCGCGCGTCAGCAGCGGCGGCCGCGTGAGGATGACGCCGGATTTGATGCGGTAGGCCGACGGGTCGCCCGCCGTGGCGGGTCTGGCCGTTGTTGTTGTTGTTGTTGTTGTTACGGGCGGTGGTGTGGACGGTGGGGGCTGGGAGGGCGCGGCGGCGGCAGCTTCGGCGGCATAGCACCGGCGGGCGGCTAATTGGAAGGCCGGCGAGGGCCGGGCCGCTATGATTCTTGGTGTTGCTGAGCGAGCGCACTGGGTGCATACCCGGTGCGAGCCTGCGAATCAAGTCAACTTTCCTGCCATTGAGAGGCCCCCCGCGCGACCGCGCTACTTACTCCTCAGCAGGGCTGAGCCTCTACCCGACACCGACATCATGGCGGTGTGACAGCTTCCTCGGACGCCCAACGCGGTGGGAACTGATAGTGCTGCGTCGTGGTTTGGCGGCGCTCGTCAATCGCTTTTTTGCAGGAACGGAACAGCGACCCACTCTTCTTGCCTTGGTCCTGAGAATCCATTGATCTTCACGCTGACCGCCTTCTCTCTTTCAAGGTTAGTGCCCCCAGAACAATGCACAGGCCATGCCACCATTTTTTGCCGTATTTAACCCACCACGGCTCGACTTTCTCTGCAGGATTTTCTCTTCTTTCCTCTTCACGGCACGGATCCTTATCATCGATACCTGTTTATCCCAAAACGTCTCGACCATTAGAAGTGCCCAGAGGGAACGTGCAGCCTTTTTTCGCTAGCGGTACCTGCGCCGAAAGGCAAATTCTTTCGGGTTGCTGTTAGATAGTCGCTGCTCACATTTTGACAATCGTGAATCCTGGGGTTGAACTCCAGGTTTCTAGATAGTAGTGCCCGAGTTGTGGTGGCGTTTAGACTCGGCGAGCACAGTCCGCTCGGCCTAGCATTTGCAGCCATGATGGATGTCCCGTTTGTGCTGCCATCAGTGTCATGCGTGCTGATCTTGACAACCGTTGTGCGACATGCTTGAAAGGCTGATTGAGATCTTCACACTCAATAACGGGGCAACTGCAAACTTGTTGGTCCACAGACCTCGCCATAAGGGTACCACGACTCAACTCCAAACAACTAGCACAGGGCCCTCGGGGTCTGGCATTATTCACCCTGTCGTTCTGTGCAGTATTTGTAGCTACTTGGACTGGGGGTGCTGCTATATATTGTGTTGGCAAGATGGTGTTGGTGAGGAGTGATTTAGGCCGAGGGGCAAGGCTTCTCGAGGATGGTCCGTCACTCAAGGAATCGTTGTCTACGAAGCCAAAGAGCGAGGTCCAGGTTGTCATGGTGGTTTCAGACTTTCAGTGTTGATGACATCTGTCTAGCCAGAGTTGATCATCAACCTGTTTCTAACATTACACGACACGAGTCTCCAACACAACCACAACAACCCCAATGCACCCGCACCCAACACCTCGAACCCCCCAAAATCCCATACTCGATAGGAAGCCCGTCTGGCATCCATACACATAACCTCGTACTATCAAACAGTGATATACAAACGGGACTGCCAGGATACCAGAGCTTCAACCACTCGGTCAGCGCCTCCCAGGGTATTTGTGCCAGGACAACAGAATGCTGGAATTCGATTGTGTAAAACCCCTCTGACGCCCAATACAAAATATAGACAGATGATGCTACCCCGGCGTAACGCAGAGAAAAACACGCAGATAATGATATCCACCGACCCCGTATGACACCGCCAGATCCCGTCCGCCCCATTCCATCTAGGCAGAGTCCACCGGGTATACTGATCCAGATTCCGTTGCCGCCGTTTCCCGCCCAATCTAGCCAGCCCCGATGCCACAAAACGCCCCGTCCAAAAATCATTTCTCGGCAGTGTTCATGTTCTGATCATATCACGCCATCCCGTAGCTGCGTGGTGCTATCGGCCCGCGCCAATCACGCCTCTAGCGACGCAATCGCGCGCTCGACCTCCTTCAACGCAGTCTTCTCCCAGCCATGTTTTGTGTCCTCGTCGACCGCCTTCGGGTCCTGTACCTCCTCGTAGATCATGTGGGAGATGTCGCGGTTGATGGACATGAATTGCTCCTTGGTCAGCTGCCTAGACTGAAAATGGGGCTTGAGTGCGTTCCGCACAACTTCGCTAATGCTCTGCTTCGTCTCGTAGGGAAGCACGCGCTGAAAGTTGGGTGGCTTGGATGTTTTTGGGAACTCGGCATTTTGCGGCCGGCGGGGTTGCGGCTGGCGAAGCTGTAATGCGCCGTGGTCAAGGTGCCGGCTTTGCGTGCGGCCCCGTTGCTCCGAGTCGCTGGTTTCGGATGAAGATTGCGCTTCCCGCTGGCCCGGTTCGCTCGGCGACGACGATGTGGATTGTTTGCGGAGGTTGGGCGACGAGGCCCTCGTTGGCGAGTAGGTCATTTGGGCATGGTGATAGACCGGTCCGAGATATGAACTCAATGGTGTGGACGGCGAACTTGTGCGGAAGTCTGGCGTTGTTGACCCGTTCCTGTGGGGGGAGGCGTTGCTGTGTGGGGAGGGTGAGCGGGCGGGTGACGCAGCAGGCGATGCTGCGGCGGGTGATGCGGCATCATCAGCCTCCGAGAGACGGGCGTCCGGATGAGCGCTCATTTCAACCTCCTTGAGGAGAGAGGACAGGAAGGACGGCCGCGCTTCGGCCCCATTCGATGAGGAGCCGCCTTGGTCTTGTTGGTTCGATGTGCCGGAATCCCTGGCAGCAGATGACGACTCGCCATTCTGAGGTGGCAATCGCCGAGTCCGCGGCCGCTTCAGCTTCCGTTCCGGCTCCAGGGGCTGCTCCTCATGCTCGGCCGTCGCGGAGCGCGACTTTCGCTTGCGCGACTCCATCTCCCTGGCTTTCTCTAGGGTGCCCCAGGCGAGCTGTTCCTCGCGCGACACTTCCGGCGTTCGTGGGCGGTTCACAAAGTCGCGAATGTTATTCGCAAAGACGTCTCGTGCACCCAGGCGACTGGCAATGTTCAGGCGCTGCTGCCAGCGCCGGTGTTCCAGCTGCTCCCGCTCACGCAGCTGCCGGGACCTGCGTAGGCTCTCGAAAAGCGCCGAGTCTTCTTCATCTTGGTAGTCGAGGTCCAGTTCAAGCGCATCATAGACACGGCCCGTGATCCGGCCCCAAGCTCCCTGCCAGTCGTCTGTTCGGGCGTGCTGCCAGGCCTGCCGCATGGTCGCCTGGGTGCGTGGAAAGTAGTGCGTCCGGTGGACTATGGTGTATGTGCCACCCGTGTCGTCGGTGCTCTCCATGGCCTCGCGGCCATAAGAGCTTTCGCACTCGTTGCAAAGCCAGGGCCCGTACGGAACCCCGTCCATCCCGATGCAGTGCGTGTGGTATGTGGCATCACAGCCATCGCAGAGTAGAAGCACCTCCTCGTTGGCGGCTGAACCGCACAAGGGGCACGGGTTGCCGGTGACCTCTGGCGCCTGCTCTTCGAAGCCGTTGTCTTCGACCCAGGCTCGCGGATCGAACTCGGGTACTTGCTTCTTATCCTCGACTCGACGGGTTGACAGGTACTTGCCTGTAACAAAAATGCATCAGTAAACAACCAACGGGCAGCAAGAAAGAATGAGTGGCGAACTCACCCCCAACTTTGTCGTAGACCGTGACGACATTGAAGTTCTGACGGCAGATTGGACAACTGTTGGCCTTGTCGCTCCACTCGAGCAGACAAGCGTCGTGCAGCATGTGGCCGCAACCCGAGATCTGCGCGACATGGTCGTGGTTGACGGCGGCAGATATGTTCTTTTCGTTGGTTCTGGCGAGCGCTTCCGGGTCCTCAATGGCGAGGCGTTCGTGGAGGTCCTTGAGTTCCTTTAACAGTTGCTGCTCTGCAGGGGCTGGCGGGGTTGTGGTGCTGGCCCCGGCCGGCTCGCCGTCCAGGGCTTCCAGACAGACTATGCACTGGTCCGCCATGGCTGTCGGCGGACTGGGTGCAAATGCGATTGCCAAATAGATGTTGGTTCCGAAATTAATGATAAGTAAGATCTTTGGCCTGGAATTGACAATTGTTCGGGTGTTGCAATTCCAGACCTCTCGCCATGCAGCAGTGTTGTAGTGTCTAAGTGTATTGGGTGGTGCTTGTCAGTGGCCTGCAGCGGGCGGGTGAGCCGTGGTAGCGGGCGACACCAATGGGCTGCGGGAAGAAAGTGGACCACAGCGGGTTCTTGGGGGGGGAGAGAGACAGGCGTTTCGGGAAAAGTTTGGGAGAGGAAGAAAGAAGGGCAGCCAGCCAGAGAGGTGCCCTTTTTGCCTGTGCCCGTGTTAGCGCAAGCCAAGGCCGCCAGCCAATCAATGCTCCCGTCCCTTGACAGTGCAGCGTCGCAGCGTGCACGCAGCCTAGGAAGCAACTCCGGCGGCCAGCTGATCGAAGAGGTGGTGACCAGGTGGGGGAGAACGTGGCAGAGCAATTAAGCTGGACAGTCATGCTTGACAAACGGACTGCCTGCCGTCAAAGATTCTTGACCTTTCTGGCTTTGTCGAGTTCCAAGCACGGAAATAGTGGGGATACTCGCCGAGGCCCCCGGACAATACTACGGGCGACGGCACAACGCCTTCCCATCTGACCTGGGCTGTCCTCGGCCTTCTACCAGCAACTCCATAGGTACCGTTCGTCCCTCGTCACTGTATAATCTAAGATTCCACCGGGCAAGAACATCCCTATTCTCAAACATTGCATTTCCGCAACGGAAAGCGAGCTCTGAAAACCGGCCCTCACTTCATCCAGATCGTGAGTGGACGGGCGGAACGTTTTGAGACAGTTCCCGCGTGCCAAGCCAACACTGAGCATCTGATTCCGTCATCCCCTTCCGCAGCCAGCTCACGGCTCGCTAAAGCTGGTTAACGTTCGGTACCAACAGCTTGTAAGTTTTGAGGGCGTTCAATTGCGTCCCCAACCTGTACTTGAAGCTTTCTAGTTCATGAAACAGAGGATTAGACGGGATGTAAACATGCCCAAACTCGACAGCCACTGAGCCGGGGATGAACGTCCATCCGGCCACTGTGACATGACGTGGCGTGGCACGGGAAACCAACCGTGTGCAGGGGCGGGGTCAACCCCGGTTCGTCGTCGTCAGAGAGCTTCACCGAAAGAGTACCGAGGGCATGGTGCAACGCGTGGCCAGTAAAAGTGTCATGGCTATTTGACAACCGCCGGGTCTAAATCCCGGCGACCGCGATGGTCTCTCCCCAGTTATCGTCGTGATCGGGGACCGTAATGCCGGATTGGTTCTCGTCCATATCATATACGTGACATCGTGACACGAGACCGAGGACTCGTCGCTGCTCAAGGAATTCTCATTGATCGACCCGCCGTACCCAACGGCTGAAAGTGTATTGCAGAGCCTCCGTTGTCCTTTTCCATGACACCAAACCCGAAAGCAAACCCATTCGCTACCCTCTAAATCTCGGTGATCTCGCGGAGACGGCGGAGAGTTGACCGCATAGCAGCCGCAGCGGGGGTCCTGAATCCATTGTTAGCTTTGCCGGGACCTGGCGGGGGCAGTACCGGGCGGGGTTGACTCACGAAACGGTGTATGCACCACCAGCCATGGTCTTCTTGCAGGCCTTGCAGTTCCAGATGCCGACAGACGTGCGGCGAACGGTGTCCTTGCCGCAGAATGCTTTACGAAGTTGCACGGTCAGCCCATGATCTAGACTTGGCCCATTGCCAGCCGGATGCCCAGTAGGTGAGGGTCACGCAAGCGGCGCAAACGATTGCTGTCTAGGGGGACCTACTGCACGTGTACTTGGCGTGCTGGGCAATTTCCTGCTCTGCCGTACAGTTAGCAAAAGACCTTCATCCCGAGGCAAGTGGGGTGCTTGAACTTACTCTTGACCAGCTTACGGAGCGAGGCACCGTATCTACACTTGGAGTCAGCATCACGTCCAGGTTTCCAGGAGCCCGTTGCCCGCTCGACACGCTATCCCGATCGATGTTCGGTTGCCCAGGAGGGTTAGAATGCAAGAGGTCGAGCCGCGCAACTCGGCCGCCGAGCGGTCGGGCGTCGACTTGCGCAATCCAACCCTGAAGCTTCCAAGAACTCCCAAGCCGGCCGCTCCATCAAGACTTCCTCCCGGCCTAGCTGTCTTGAGCTGCGTGTAGTCCCTGCGGCGCTCGAGAAGCCGACCAGTGCCCACACCACCGCAGCGCACTTCGACCCAAGCTTCGTTTGAACAGTCGATCGGAAATTGGGGGCGGTACATCGTCGAGCGGGAATCGGGGAGACAATCTAGGGAATGTTGGATCACGAACCTTACACCGTACTAGTTTCCTGCGTCAGTGGTCGCTCAGACAAATATGGCATGGGGGATTTCTTGCGATAACTTACCTTGCCGGAAATGCCGACCTTTTTCGTGCGCTTGGACATCTTGACTGATTTGGAGGTGCTGATTTGAATCTCCAAAGGGCAACTCGCTGGGCGTTGGCGGGCGACGATTTTGAGAAATGTGCAGCGTAATTTTCTGGTGTGTGGCAGGGGGGCTGCCAAAAGTGCGGGATGTGGCAGAACCGTTTTCCCGAGGAATTGCCTGGGCAGTGGGAGCGGAAAAGCGGGGCGGAGCATCACCCCAAGCGCAGGCGCATTCTGAATTTCTGTGGGCCCTGCTACATAAATTGACCAGCGCGCCCAACAAGTCAAATAGTTTCAAATCAAGCTAAATCAACATGCCGGCAAGCAACCCAAATCGAAGGTATTGCAAGCCAAACCACAATGGCTATTATTTGGCTTGGCTTGACTGAGCCACACCAGGGCCAGAAACCTGTTGTTGAGCCACAACTTGGGGTGGCGCATGCCCACATCTTGGGCCCCAGGTATGGAAGTATGGCCCGGGTGGCGATATCTCGCGGCCCAGCGTCCCCTCCATGGCTTGGCGGTCGGCTGCTCGGCCCAGCCACTGGCCCGCCACTAGCTGGCTGGCAGAAGATACTGCGGTACATAGCGTCCGAGACGATCAACATGGTGGAATGCTTGAAGAACTGGGTGCCGGGGCATGGCTGCGAGGAATAACGATACGGGTTAGTTCAGGGGTTAGGAATGCCCTCGAGACTGATGTCGAGAGCAAGCTAAGGAGGCGTGCCCGGGCCGGAACAACCCTGGCCGGCTGGCCTAGCCAAATAGTCAGATCCCTACAATCAGATACAGATCGAGCCAAATGCTATTTTTCTGACGTAAATCAACCCAGATACGAAATCAGATTTGGCTTGATTGGCTTGTTGGGCGCGCTGAAATTGACTGTGCGGCCTTGCCCTCGTATGCGAACAGGTATTTGTCAAAACGAAAGAAAAGGCGTGTGGAAGGAACCTAAACAAGAAAAAGACAAAAAGAAACAGAAAAGCCCAGAGCAACCGCGTACCACGACATATTTGCCATTCTAGCAAATGCCTCCTGGTGAGCCCAACGTGCTGGTGGTTTCGATTAAGACGCCATACAGTTGATTTAGCTCCGGTGGCTCACCCCCGAAACAACGACACGCTCTAACAAGCTTCCGGCAATATCACCGGCCAGCAGCGTATCTCGGAGGGTTTCCTAACCTGGAACAGATGTCTGGTCCATGCCTCAGCTTGAAGTGGCAGGGGTGACGTTCGATGATGCAGTTGACCCGAGAAGCAGCGGGCCTGAAAAGAGTCCATGACAGGGATGCCCGCCTTCTGTTGTTTTCCATAACTTGGAAAATCACGACACTTGTGCGTAGTGTTTGGGCAATACAGTCTTATATCCTTTTTTCTTTATTTTTTTCCCTTGAAAAAAGCCCATCAATCCGAGTGCATACTGAGATCAAATCTCCGCCATGGCACGCAAAGACCACGGCCGCCAATATGACCTCGTCGTGTTTGGCGCTTCTGGTGAGTGCGACCAGACTGGCCGACGCCGTCCACACGGCTGACAGAAGGCAGGCTACACGGGGAAGTACACGGCGCAATACATCACCACCCACCTGCCGACGGACCTGAAATGGGCCGTCGCGGGGCGCTCGCAGGCGAAGCTGGAGCAGGTGGTTGCTCTGTGCCGCGGACTCAACCCGGACCGTGAGCAGCCCAGCATCGAGATCTGCAACCTCACGGACGAGGACCTCGCCAAGCTCGCCCAAAAGACCTTCCTCATGATCACCACCGTCGGCCCCTACGGCAAACTCGGCGAGCACGCCTTCAGCGCCTGCGCCCACCACGGCACCCACTACCTCGACGTCACAGGCGAAGTCCCCTTCGTCGCCAAGATGATCACCAAGTACGAAGCCGTCGCCACCGCCTCGGGCGCGCGCATGTTCCCGCAAATCGGCATCGAGTCCGCCCCCGCCGACCTCGTGACCTGGTCCCTGGCGCACTTCATCCGCACCACCTTCGCCCTCCCGACGCGCGACGTGACGGTCTCGATCCACACGCTCAAGTCCGCCCCCTCAGGCGGCACCCTGGCCACCATCTTCACGATCCTCAACAACTTCTCCCTCGCCGAGCTGCGCGCCGCCTACGCGCCCTACGCGCTGTCCCCGACGCCCGCAACCGTCCCCTCCCCAGCCCCGCGACCCGCCCTCCTCACCCGCCTCACGGGCCTCGCCACGGTCCCGCACCTCGGCCTGCTGACCACGTCGCTCGCGGGCGCCACGGACGCGGCGCTGGTGCAGCGCACGTGGGGCCTGCTGCCGGCGACGGCGTCGCGCGAGCACGAGTTCTACGGGCCCAACTTCTCGTTCCGCGAGTTCATGCGCCCGCGCAACTGGCTGACGGGCATCGGCGTGCACCTGGGGCTGATGCTGCTGGGGCTGGTGATGGCGACGCCGTTCCTGCGCGACCTCGTGGCCGCGCGCGTGGTGCAGCCGGGGGAGGGCCCCGACGCCGAGGCGGCCAAGGGGGACGAGCTCGAGTACCGCGGTGTGGGTATGGCGGATGCGGACGGCGGGGAGGAGGCGGAGGGCGCGGTCTGCAGGGCGTGGTATCGGGGGAGCGCGTATTATTGTGAGTTTTCTGGGATGGGTTTTGGGTGGGTTTGTTTGCCGTGAGTTTGGTTGCTGACGTGAGATGATGATAGTGACGGGGATTTTGCTCGCCGAGGCGGCGGCGACGCTGTTGGAGGATGACCATGGCCTTACGACGGGGGGGATTTATACGCCCGCCTGTCTTGGCCAGCCGTTCATTGACCGGTTGGACCGCGCGGGATTCCATTTCGAGACGAAGCGTCTGGAGAAGTGAGTGGCAGCGTGTTGCGGTCGGCCACATGATACGTGGGGCATCCCGAGGTCTCAAGGTGCCATCTCCGGACATGTAAAATACTGTATATGTATTCCAAATAACCAAACTGCCTAGGGGTATGATCAACCTCAAACGCTCTGTATGCACCTCTCACAAACAACCCTCCCTTCCTCGCCTACCCTCAACAGCAGCCACCTCCTCCCTCCCCCCCCCCCCCCCCCCCCTCCCCCCTGCTCTTCCCACCAAGTTGATCCAGCCTCAACCCGCCCACCATCGCCGCCATCGCCAACACGGGCACACAACCGGCCAGCGCAACCCACAGCAGCACCGTGACCGTCTCCTGGTACGACCGCGCAATCGCCTCCCGCTCAGGGCTGCCCCACGCATAGCTGCACGCGACCACCACGCTGGCATAGATGCGCTCGACCTCGTCCTTGCCCACAGAGTCCGGCAGGTAGGCGCGCAGTTTGCGGGGGACCAGGCGGCCCCATACGGCGCCGGAGACGGCCGAGCCGACGGCGCCGCCTACCTGGACGAGGGTGAGGAAGGTGGCGGTAGCGACGCCGACGTACTGGTGGGATTGCGATTGCAATTGCGAGCTGGTGGGCTGTGCTGGCCGGTTGGGGTGGTGGCGGGGTTTGATGTTGGCGGCTGCGGCCTGGACGACGAGCTGGGTTGCGACGTGCATGAGACCCGCGCCGGCGCCGAGGCTGGTCTGCGCGGCGACGAGGGTGAAGGTGGAGGCGGTGCGGGTGCGGGTGTGGAGGAGGACGGCGATGGCGATCGTGTAGAGGATGGCGCCCGTGAGGATGAAGGGCCGTGGGCGCGGGGCCGAGAGTCGGCGGATGATGAGGGACGCGACGAGGGCGGCGATGGTGGAGGCGAAGGAGAAGGTTTGGGTGATGGGCCCGGCGCGGGAGACGGGTAGGTTGAGTGCGACGACGAGGTACGAGTAGAAGTAGGGCTGCACGGCGATGTAGAAGACGGCGAAATAGAAGAAGCCGAGGCCGCAACCGGCGCAGAAGGTGAGGGATTTGACGAGGGCTAGGGGGAGCAGCGGGTGTGGGGTGCGGGATTCCCAGAACGGGAAGAGGACGAGGAGGACGATGCCCGTGAGGATCATGAACAGGAGCGTGGGGTCGCGCCATCCCGAGGGCGAGCGGGAGACGAGGGTCAGCGGGATGAGAATCAGGGCGAGGCCGGCAGAGAGGAGGAGCGTGCCGCCCACATCGAGATCGTCAAAGAGGCGCCTTGCTGCTGCGCGCGGGGGCTCGCCATCTTTGCCAAGGTCGTGGTGCCGCCTCCCGATTAGGCCCATCCTCTCGGCCTTTCGACCGTTGATGAACAGGCTCATGGCTAGCGGGAGGAAGGCCACCGGGAGGATGATGGCCCAGACGGCGTAGCCCCAGCGCCAGGACGAACCGGCGAGGATGGCAGCGGCGATGGCAGGGCCAATCCAGACAGTCACCAGAAAGGGGCTGTCGGGCAGGCTGGAGAAGAGGGCCCGGTTCAAGAAATCGCTGGTGTCGGCGATGAAGACCTGCTGCAGGATCTGCAGTCCTGTCGAGCCGGCCGAGTAGAAGATCTGGGCCGAGGCGTACGTCTGGACATTCTGTGACGCAGTCATCTGGATGTAGCCCAGGACGCAGAGGAGCACCGAGATACAAAAGGCTTCGAGACGGCCAAAGACGTCTGCGATCTTGGCCATGGGGGGTTTGATGACGGCTGCCACGGCAGGTTAGCGGGATGCGGCGGATACAGGGGGGTGGTACCGCACATACCGTTCACGACGCCTTGCACGACGTAGACGGTCGACAGCAGAGAGTGGTTGTTGAACGAGCTCACAGCAAAGGCCGCGAGGGAGTACGTGACCTGCCCCTCGAGCGAGACAACAAAGGCCATGAGGAGAATGCTTGGACTTCGTCAGCAACCGCATGATGTTGATTGTCCATGACCCGAGTTCGAGTGTCCGAACCTTAGGTAGGCAACCACCAAGCCCGATTTCGACCAAGCCCGGGAAACGGCCTCGATGCGCTTCACGCCGTCCGGGACATCGGATTCGGTGCTGCCGCGGCTGCCAAGACTCTCCGGGCCGGCATCTCGTATTGCGCCGTACACGCCGTACTCGACGGGGCCCAGTGCATGCGCCGGGATGAGCGGCGCCGCGGCGTCGTCATGGCCGGCTGTTGCCATGATCCGGCGGTGGGTGCGACTAGGACGAGAAGAAAAGTCCGCAAAGTAGCGCCGGCCCCCGCATCCGTGGTCGCCTTCGGGGGCTCTACAGCTCTTGCTCACGAGACAGCCCCTCACGCCCCATCAAGACGCCTGGAACTCCACTGCGCAGCTGATGGCAAGAAATCTTGTCTAGCTGACGTCGATGAACTCTATTATTGTAGATGCTTGGTGAAACGCGGCGCGGCAAGAAACAGAAAAGAGGGGGCCAAGAACCACGAAATGTATATATTGGAAGGACGGACTGCAGGGCGGTTGTTAAATCTGGCGATACCCTAATATTTGACTCACTGCCCAGCGGAGCCCGTTGTCTCCCACGCCGAGTCGCTGCCTGCAGGTCTTGGATGGACGATCACTCACTGGAACCCACTGAAAGACAGCGCAAGAAAGGGCAACCGAGGCACCCGCCAAGTATCCATGCGCACCTGCCCAACCGGAACTTCCATAAGGCGCCACCGCACTCTGGGAAAACGGTCTTGGCGACAATCCCCAGATGCCAACAGCGTTTTGTGCTAAAGATTATCTTAGTATTGTTTTTAGCCGACCGAGTTTTGTATGTGAGATAGTCTTATACTACCTGGAGCATTTTCGAATCAATTGGATCTTACTAGCTAAGATAATCTTACTTACAAAACATCTTAATTAGCTAACCGTCTTTAACTGTGAAAACAGTGTTGCGTTCAAAACGCTTACCGCCTTACGTAACGGCTCTATCGAGCGATGTAATTGATAGTAATAATACCGCCTGCTCGCCTGCCCGCGCGCCTGCGCGCCTGCCCGCTCGCCTGCCCGCTCGCTTGCCCGCGCGCCTGCCCGCGCGCCTGGCCGCTCGCCTACCCGCGCGCCTGCCTGTATATAGAAGGTCGTCAATTGGCTTATGAGCCAACTCGCTAGGCATTGACTTGTTGGTAGGAGCTGGGTTGCGGAGAGCTATAGACCTTGCTAAGCTATAGAGAAGGTTATTAATTAGCTTGTAAGCTAACTTGCTAGGTTGCGGAGAGCTATACTAACCTTGCTAAGCTTCTAGGTTGTTAATTAGCTTATAAGCTAACTCGCTAGGTTATAGGGAGCCACGCTAAGATACGGCCTATAGAGAAGGTCGTTAATTAGCTTGTAAGCTAAGTCGCTAGGAATTAACTTGTTAGTAGGAGCTAGGTTACGGAGAAGCTATAGAGAAGGTTGTTAATTAGCTTGTAAGCTAACTCGCTAGGTTGTAGGGAGCTACGCTAAGATACGGCCTATAGAGAAGGTTGTTAATTAGCTTGTAAGCTAACTCGCTAGGTTTCGGAGAGCTATACTAACTTTGCTAAGCTATAGAGAAGGTCGTCAATCAGCTTGTAAGCTAACTCGCTAGGTTTCGGAGAGCCACGCTGAGATGCTACCTGTAGAGAAGGTCGTTAATCGACTTAGTTAATTGAAGATATAGTAGATTGAAGATATAGTCGAGAAAATTGAAGATGTAGTAGATTGAAGATGTAGTCGAGAAAATTAAAGATCTAGTAGATTGAAAATTAAAGATCTAGTAGATTAAAGATCTTATAGAGGATGGAAAATTAAAGATCTAATAGATTGAAGATATAGTCGAGAAAATTGAAGATCTAGTGGATTGAAAATTGAAGATCTAGTAGATTGAAGATCTTATAGAGGATGGAAAATTGAAGATCTAGTAGATTGAAGATTGTAGTTAAGAAAATTGAAGATCTAGTAGATTGAAAATTAAAGATCTAGTAGATTGAAAATTGAAGATCTAGTAGATTGAAAATTGAAGATGTAGTAGATTAAAGATCTTATGGAGGATGGAAAATTAAAGATCTAGTAGATTGATCAAAATATAGGGCTTAACTCTATAGAAGATAGTCTTAATACTATAAAACTGCTTAAAAGGAAATACGATTTTTATTTCAAAATGGCTTAGAAGTTAGGGGCTAATTTTACATAATAACGGTTTTTCGGCGGAAAACGACTTTAGTGTGAAAACGCTCTAAAACGCTCTCTCGGTCCAAAACGATCTTCATATGGGACCCACCTTACCACTTCAAAATAGTTTTCTATAGAAAATGGCCGTACCCTGTAGAAATGGCCCTGGTGACCGTTATATACTATGAAAATCGCCCCTCATTTCGAAGATCGGTTTGATTAGCCAAGACTATACCCAAGACCGTTTTCCCAGAGTAGGGTGGCGCCTTATGGTTGTTCTGCCCCTCTCTCGCATCCCAAAACCGCAGCGCGCATGCCATGGCGATCATCGCGGCGCAGAAGATCCATTGTGCTTCGGGCGCCTATTGGCTGGAGATTATCAAAAACATCTGATAAAACTGGAGAGGTTCTTGGCTCTTGGTGCGCCATCGGCAAGCGGCATTTTCCCTCTCTTCGAAACAATCTCCAATTGGCCGCCCGGCCCAGCCCGATGCCGGCCCTCGCTGCGCTGGCAAATCAACATGGAACCCTGGCTACCAACGGAAGCCCATTACTAGAACCGCAGCTGTGTACTCCGTACCATTCCTCTTGTCCGTTTTTCCTCGCCGGGACAGCCACTCGCCGGTTCTCAGCTGCATCGTTTGGTACCGCTGCTCTCCGCGGGCCGTCCCGCGAATCTTGCTCTGCCAATGTACATGTACATGTAGATGCCGTGAGCGGGGTTTGATGCTTGTCGGCAGAATTGCGACATGAGAGAAGCCACCCAAGTCACAGGCCAGAGAGAACATCGCCAATGGAAGACACCAAGTGCTCAAGCATATCTGTAACAAACAAACAAAACATCATACAATACATCGCATCGTCCAACACCCCAACACATAACCCACATCACAGCCAGTCCCCCTACCAACAACAGCCCGCAAAACAGAAAGCAGGCGAGAAGCAGATCCTTTCTTCGCATCCCCAGCGACACCACACCCCCCAGAAAACCCTGACCAACCCAAAACGGCCAACACCGTCTGTATAACCACGAGGGGAAGAATAGCCATGACAATATAAGCAGAGTTAAAAAGAAGCAAGTAAATCAGAAAAGGGGCCAGCGCCATCTCAACCCAACCCGAACGGTTAAGCCGAGGGGCCAGCTCACGAAACGAAAGAGCAAAAACAGAACGGTAGCAGAATGGTATCTTCCAGCGCGGCGGGAAAAAACCGCCGATCAACCTAACTCGATGAAAACAGAAAAAAACAACCTGAAGCTGGAAGAAGTCCTGGTCGACGGGTCGCCTCGGGCAAGACGAGGAATGAAATGGGGCCCTGAGGGTAGGCGGATGGGTATATATAGACATATAGTACGAGACCCCGTGAATTCTCTTCTCCAGTTCCAAACGCCTCACAGGAGCAGTCAGATGACTTCCTCCGTCTGTGCGCCTCTCCAGAAAATCGACAGATCGATAGGGAAACTCGGCAGTGTAACAGCGGCGGCCGGAATAGATGGCCAGGTACGGGTCGTCATGACGAGTCAGGTCGGCATGGTTGTTTCGTCGTATGGCAGCGCAGGGCCCGGCACAAAACGGAAGATCTGGCGGAATTCCCCCATCATAGCGTAGGACGGACTGGGCGAAGCAGTATGTGTCCCGCCTACGCCTCTTCCACAATCCCTCCCTCCCCACCCCCTTCCTCTCTCCACTCCCGGCTCTTCTCCGTCAGCCGGCAGACCCCGCTCACCCGCGCCGCCCACAAGCCCTCGATCGGCGTGCGGAAAGTGAAGGCGCGCTGCGAGCTGATGACGCCAATGGCCTGCAAGACCGCCTTGCGGCTGTCGCGGCCAAAAACTGCCGGATGGTTGATCCACTCGAGACCCGACTCGAGTTCGGCGTCGAGCGCCGCGACCGTGTTGGTGTCGATGCCCGCCGCGGTGCCCCCCATGCCGCCGAGCCCGTCGTTGGACCGCGGCCGAGGCAGCATTGGGGCCGGAAAGCCCGATGCTGATGTCGGGTTGGATGTTGTCGGCGAGGGTGAGTTTTTGCGGTCGGGGGTTCCCGAGACGGTGGGGGAGCTGCTCTCTGTAGCGGCGTGGGGGGTTGATGGTTGGGACTTGCCACCCGCAGGCAACGGCGGGACGGGAGGCAGCCCTCCCTTGCCGAGACCCTTGAGGATGGATCGGGTCTCGTTGAGGAGGGTGTGTGCGCGGTCGTGCTGGCCTCTGCTAACTAGTGTCAACGCGCGGGTCAACATGTCCGACGTCAGCAGCTCCATCCGCCGTTGCACGATGTGGGGGTGCGGAGGAATGGGGGGGGAATTGCCCCATGGCTTCCTCGAGCTTGTTGTTGCCGGAAGCATTGTAATGGCGAGGAGACTGGGGCGTGTGTGTTGTGTTGTGCCGTCCCGAAGGATGTCACCCCAAATCAGTTCGGCCTGAATGAGGGGCACCTCTTCCACGGAAACTACCCTCTGCTCGTCCTGGTCCATCGGGCCGCCCAGAGCCTCCAATCCCGACACAATGTTGTCCCATGGGTCCTGCGGCAGCTGTTCTTGCGACGCATTGTCCGGTATGATGACGAGTTGCACAAGGATGTCTCTCTTGTCGCCGAACCGGAGGTCCCCGAGCGATGCCTCCGCATCGCGGCCCGTCGCGCGTTTTGTAATCTGGAGTGCACCGCTGATTTTGTGGAACTTGGCTGGCGAGCCCTCGGGCAATTTGAGCTTCAGCTTGACGTTTTGGTGCGACAGCGTCTGCATGGCGCCGAGACACCCTGCCAGGCATTCCCGGAGCATCATCCAATCCTTGACGTATGTGTACGAGGCTTTTGTTCTCGTTGACAGCTCAATCATGGTGTCTGGCTTGTGGGTCATGCCGAGGCCGAATGAATGGATGGTGATTCTAGTGCCTGTCAGCCTTCGCAACTGGGAACAAGTCGGGGATGGGGGGGATCATACTTGGCCGCTTCAGCCCGTGACACCACAAAGTCGACGCTGTCGGCGTCAGACGTTGAAGCGTCGCTGATGAGCATGATGGTTGCGATGGGGTTATTGTATTTGCGGCCCATGAGCAGGTCCATGGCAACGTTGGCGCCCTCGACAACGTCGGCGCGGTGGCTCTTCTGGCCCACGGGCTTGATCGAGTTGAGCACATTGCTCCACCCATGCCACGCCTTGGTTGTCATGCCCACAATCGGCACACCGCCTCCCGAGGACCCAAAGGTCACCAAGCCCATGCGGTCGCGCTCACCCAGAGCGCTCACCATGAAGCGGAGAGCATCGCGCACAAGGTTGATCTTGACGCCTTGCATGGATGCTGAGATGGGAACCACAACGACCACGTCGACGGGTACGTGGACTGATGGTAGTAGAGGGCTTCGTGCAACGTTTGTATACTCGGTCGGAGCAGTAGTGGCCGACTTTGCGCCGCCCCAAGATGAACCCACCGATGACACGCGCTGTGGCCGGCTTGACCCAGGCGTGCGCTGCCATTCGTCTTCGTCTGCCTCGGAAAATTCAGGCCGGTCATATTCGGGGCTGCGTACGGGCGAAGTCTCCACTGCATTGAGATCAAGAAGGGCCTGCTGCCAGAGCTTGAGCTGGTTGCGGTTCTCGAAGCGGAGGTGGAACTGCGGTAGCTCGGCAACGGACAGACTAAGCGTCAGGACGTTCTCGTCGATGTTGCCCGTTTCAGTCACCTCGTTGAGATGCTTCTTGATGAGAATGGATCCCTTAAGTGTGCAACGCGTCGGTTTCCGTGCAGCAGGGTCATCCCACTGACCTTGCTGCGAATGTGTCTTTTTATCCTTGACGCAGATAAGCATCTCGGCGAATAGGAAGCATTCCAGTTCTTGCCATGAGACTTTGTCTTTGCCCACGCGGAGCGTGCCGTAAAGTCGCAGCTTGCCGAACCTATCATCATTTTTGTTAGTATTGTTGTTCTTTCCAGATCCGCGATATCAGCGCTGGGCCCGCGCCTCCCACCCTCACTTACCGGGAAAAGTCCAACCCATGCCAGTTGTCAACCCGGTTCCGCAAACTCTCGGTCATCTCGGTTAATACGTCCGGCGACTCGTAGGGGTAAAAGCGCGGGGCGCTCCGTACAGGAGATGGCGCCTGCACAAGGGGCTCCTCCACCTTTAGGGGGGCTAGGGGCGGCGGTGCGCTCTGCAAGTCCTCGGGGTCAGGGCGCCACTTATTATCGGGTACCTCAACGGTAATGAGGCAGGTGAGAGTTTGTTGCTGCCGTGATCTGTTGATGGTTGGGAACTCGGAGCGCACCGTGACGATTGGCAAGGGGATGGGATTCCGCGCCATGGCACGAGGGCTAGCCAGCGACGTCTCCATCGCCTGGACGTCGTAGTCGTGCCGCCGCTGTGGCCCGCTCTGCATCGTCTCCGGATAACCCGCAGAAGAGGTCATGCCCGTCGCTCCCGTCGCTCCCGTTGCTCCTGTCGCCCCCGTTGCCCCTGTTGTCCCTGTTGCCCCCGTTTGCTCGCTGTCACTCCGCGCATGTTTCTGATGGTTGTAACGATGGTCTGATGGCGGCTGGTCGCGACTCTCGCGGCTATCACGTTGATTTCCCCTGGGTGCGGTCTCCCGCAGACTATTAAGCCCAGCCGAGCCCGGCTGGGCACCCGAGCCACGGCTATGTGGTCGCCCGGTCTGTTCTTCCCAGTGGGGTGTCGGAGTAGGGGCACCTTGTGACCGTGAGTCGACGGATACCGCGCGTACCATGTTACTTATTTTTTCTGGTTGTCCGATAGATTAGCATCCATCGCCTCTGCAACAGCGGATAACGCCTTTGACGATGTCCTTACCTATATCCAGCACATTGCCTCCACGGCTTGTGTCGAGATGCAGTGGCGCATTGCATGTTGGGCAGTATTGTGAATCGAACTCCCGGATAAGCTCATAGAAACATGCCTCGTGCGATACATGTGTACATGAGAATTGTAAAATCCTCTCGCCACGCAGCGTGTGTTCTAGTGGCTCCTCGCAGACGGAACACTCGCTCCCGACAAAGGTGCGCTCGCGGCGCGACCGGCTCCTGTCCGAGTTCATGATGCCCTGGGATGATCCGGATCTCGAATTGCTCTCGCGCGATGTGACCGAGGGTGCGGATCGATAGGATGGCGCGGCGAGCGTCCCAGGGGTGGGCGAGAGATCTGCATGCGCCCAGCGCGAATTAGCCGCTGTTCTTTTAGGTGCCACAGCGCACAGTTCGGTGGTAATTCCAACTGTGGCTGGTAGAAGGGTGTGTGTGTGTAGGCAGAAAACAGCACGGCGATAATTACAGCGCAGTGAAATCAGGGCAGAGCCGAGAGACGCAACTTACTCTTGTCCGGGTGTAATGGGGCTCCGTTGGACCTCGCAGAAATGGTACTGTTAGGTTTCTTGTAGCTCGGCCTGTCAAGGTCTGTTCCCCAGCTGCTGCTGCCGGGAGACCGTGATGTCGACGAATTGGAACTGCTGACCAGGCCGAGCTCGGCCAGCAATGACCGATGAGCGCTGCGGCCCTTTCCCTGCTCGTCTTTCGCAAAACCCTGAGTCTTTTGCGATCTGTGAGATCTGCTAAACATGTGAGGATGCTTTGCGCCGGTGGCCTGTTCTTGGTGTGTTTTTTCCTGGTCCCACGGGCGCCGGCCTTGCGCGCACTGAGCTTATTGTGGGACTAATCGTCAATGGTGTTTTGATGCTGTCTTTTGGTTTTCCTGGGCGGTCTGCTACCTGTGACCCGCGAATGTCACAGATCAGAAAGGTCGATAGGAGCTGCCGCAGAATCTTGAAAGGGGCGGTGTTTCGGGCGTCGTATCAGCAGTGCGGTCGTTGGCTTAAAGAAAGGAGGCGGGGCATGGTCTCGCCGAGTTGAAGATGTCCAAAACGAAGGCGTATGAGGTTGATGTCCCAAAGGATAGACGTTGGTCTGGATAAGCCCTAAATAGGCGGGTTTTGCCAGATGCGCGTAGTATCGAGAAGCCGGCGTGGATCTCGTGGGTCGGGAAGAAGGGAAACTGTGTTTGCCGGGCCGACCGTTTTGGCTCCGTTGGGCGCTGTGAGTTCGTTATTTTATTGTTTGGATCCCGGACAATAGTTTCCTGGGAGGCGAAATGTAGTTAAGCGCGCCAGAACCTGTTAGAATGGCCTTTCTGGAAGTTGGAAGTTTGGCAGTTCTTAATTGCGGGCGAGGTGTTCATGGGTTCGTAGAAGCAACCGCTCGTGCTGTAGTACCGGTATTCGCGAGTCTCGATCGACACTGCGTGCGTCCTGTGCACGGCTAAACGGAGGTGCTCAGATCGGAGTGACGCTGCGGGCTTTCCAGGCAGCGGTCCAGGCTTGGTCGATTTTACAAAACGGCTGGGTGTGAGCGGCAAAATGGCTAAAAATGGGGCCATAAGGAGATTTTATTAGGAAAGATGGCTGCGAATGCGAACTGTGTTCCTGCGGCATCACGCAACAGAGGGGAGGGAGCGCTGGAGGGTCCTCAAGAGCCAAGCAGCCAAGATGCATGGGAGCGAATGGAAGGCGCGTGGATCACCAATTCTTGGGTCAGTGGCTGGTTGGAGGCCGAATAGGAATCGCGAATAGGGGATAAGGTATCAACCCTGTCCTTGCCCGGATCAACCTCTCAAATCTGTCCAGAATTACAGGGGGCTGCAAGGGCTTTACGACCATCGATTCTTAGGTCAAGACGTGCCGACGGACAACAATTATTCCTCTGTAGCAACCGCCAACCGAGAAGTTCAAGGGGGAGGGGGGGGGGGGGGGGGGACGGCATAGGAAACTGTTGCAGGGGCGAGCATCCAATGTGCCACCGTTTTCAATTGAGCGTGCTCCGTAAGCTGGCAGCCATCAGCTCCGCCCCAGCGCCGCTTTGGAGGCGCGCTCATTCAGCAGTCCTGGATTTTGTGAGCCATCACTGCAAGGGTGTTTAGACTGCAAAGTAGACAGCTCTCATCGCTACGTTCGGCAACCCATCCTGATGTCTGTGATGGCCTGATTCAAAACTAACCGCAGTCGAGCTCGCAACGGGTTTCAACGAGATGAAAAGTCCGAGCAACAACAGTTGTTCGTAAATTGCATATTGGTAACGGGGCCCGCCTCCGTCTGTTTTGGCCCGAGCACGTGGCATTGGGGTTGCGACGCCTGCCGTCATCCTTGTTTTGCTACTCCCCTATCATTTGTCCCCTGAACGCCCGCGAATGATTGGTAAAGGAGTATTATTCTGTATGCATTCGGGAATTGTATTGATGCCAAGAGCGGTGGCCCCACCAGCGCCACCACGCTGAACTGGACCAGTTTTCAGGGGCCACAGCGAAGATGAGGGAAGCTTCTTGGGCTGAACATGTATGTATGTATATCCGGCCTTGGCGCGCGTCTCTGGCCTCACACACCCATAGGTTACGAATACCGACAGTCTCCCATGGCCTTTGCGAATTTGGCATCTCAATATCGTATCGGCCATCCCGTCTATTGGTTTATCCCAATAAATCTTGAACTTGACAACCGGGAATGTCGATCGCCCTTCGACGTCGGCAGCACCACCCATGTGCGGTGTCAATATCACAACAGACTTCCAGACGTTTTGGCTGGCACGTGAAGTGTATTTTTGTTGATGTTGGAGATCTTTCCCAACCTGCGGCGATCAGCATTTGCAACGGCGCAACGGGTATTCTGTGGTGCAAAGCTGTTCCACAGATCGGCGAGCTCATGTCCAGGCCATCAGCTTACAGCTTCTCCAGCACGATGATGGCGAACCAAGACATGGCAGCATCGGAAAGCTCGAGCGCGACATCGTCCGTGCGCAACACCAAGCGACGCCGCTCCAGGACCTCCCTCCCTCCCTCCTTCCAGCGAAGTCATGATTTTGGCGATGGGCCGAGTGATGAGGGGCCCGCAAACAGATGACAGATCTAATTCTGCCTCTGCAGCTACACAGATCGAACAGTCAGGCTCTCCGCTTGCCCACGACATGTAATTATGCATCAACTGGGGTGGCGATCTCCCAATGCATGGATTTGAAGCCCCACCGAACGGACCCTTGCAATGACGGGGAACGGTCCCGACCAGTGTCCAGACTCCAGAGTCGGATCCGGAGATGCTGCTGGACTTCCGATCCGAAGTCGCCGGGTTCAACAAGTCGTCGCCGGAAACCATGACGATCGAGTTCCCAGAACCGACTGCCGATCCCGTCCATCCGAACCCTCAGTACACAGTCGCATTGTTCGATATTCACCAGCGAGGTCAGCCCAGGTCTGCAGGAACCCCGCGCATGGATCACAAGGATGGTGCAGGCAGGCAGGCCATCTTTCCCCCGTGTCTCCGGGAGACGAATCGGAACTGGCCCCACCGGTTGACGGGAGAGGAGCGGAAGCAAGCATGCGATCCCTCAACTGCAGCTCGAATTGGCCGGTGCCTGTAACCGAGGGCACTGACAGGAGAGACTCTATCGTTAGCGACTGCAACGGTTCCCCCCGCCTCGCCGCTTACCGCCACAGCGCTTCCGCTGACTGTGTAACGCCGCGTGATATACTCTTCCCGTGGGGGCACATATGAGTTTCGGCGTCCCCCAGCACCTACGACCTTGGATATTCACCGGCAGGTGGTATTTTCTTCGGCGTAACCGAAACGGCGATGTATGTTTTGCTGAGACTGGCCGCTTCGAATCGCGCCGGGAGAGATATGATTGCCTCCAGGATGCTGTTTCGGCGCATTGTGACAGAACGACGTTGCAGTCCTCATCTCGGGAAACTCTTTGTCGGCAATGTGACAGAATGGAGGCCGTGTCTTCCGTTTCTGTGGCCTTAAGACCGGGCAGCTCTTACCGCCGTGCTCGAGGTATTTATCGGCAGCCGGCCTGGTCGCGAGGCCCTCTGGCTCAACACCAACAGATGCCGCGACCGAGACGGGGAAGGGGCACGGAGGGTGGCACCATGAGCAATGCAGATGCAAGAGACAGCGCGTTGTAACGCGGCGATGGTGCCAGTCTGGTCCGTGCAATTCCGGAACAGCCCTGCAACAGCCAGAACAACCACTCAGGTGCTTGGCTGATCCAACACGTTTTGGACCCTGGTGGTTGGCGCCAACCCTGCATCTCACACATCCCGTCTCCGTTTCATGGACCGCGAGGGAGTTCGTTGAAACATCAAACCAAGAGACTCAAACTTCCTTTATATCCGACGAATCAGCACTCGGTTTTCGGCCAGACGGCCCTCCAAGACTTTGTGTTGATTTGTCCAGATAAAAACTGTCACAGGCTCATCAGCGTCACCAACCCTGGGCGCCGTGCATATCACATTCAGCGGGCTGCCTTACCGAGAGCGCATCCATGTCCCGTCTTCGCGGGTCTTTGCCCAAGCGACCAACAAGCAATCCTCCTTCCCCAAGACCCAACGCCGCCTCCTCGCTTCACGTTGTCGCTTTCGGCGAGGGCTCACAGTGTGGAGCCGTGGCTGTCTGCCGTTGATGAACACTCTCTCCAGCGTCAGCATCAGCCAAACAAACACTCTGGGGTGTGCCCAGCTGTCGGTGCGCTGAAGCGTCGCACGGCATGGCATGGCGTCTGCCAACCGGAGAACGGCTGCTGGGGTTTTTGTGATGGCGGTGTTGCAGAGTTGTGGTTTACCACCGATTGGAGGGGGAACTGCTCGTCTTCGACTTCGTGGACCTTTTCGAAGCGAAGGTGACAATGGCAAGAGATCAACATCAAAACAGTAGCGTGGGTAGTCAACGGCTCAGCTGCGCTTGAAAAATCGGAGGATAGACAAGAAAGCTATGTTAGACCGGGGATTCCCAGCAAGATTGTCTAGCACCCATGCACATCCCCAGCGAGTCAAAGACCGTGACACCAGCCCAGTATATCAGACTTACCATCGACAACCTCGCATCCCATTCTGGCCGTGGCAGCGTCTTTCCAAGCCGCAAACAACAAACCAGCTATTATCAAACAAGCACAAAACGGAGAGACAGACTGCTCTGTAACAGCATGACGAAACCAAACCACATGTCTCATGCACCGCCCAGCCCGTGCATACATCCACACATATGTACATACACCGAACCTCAAGCTAGTGCACTAGATACTGCACACGCGCAAGCAACCCAAGCCAAAAATAGCTCTACATGGCTGGCCGGCCTACCTCAAATAGACACCCACGAGACAAGAGGAAGAGACAAACCATTCAGCCACGCCAGAATAGGGCTTGACTCGCTCGCTCACCCACATGCCCAGGCACGCCATGCTTGCCCGTGGCGATAGGTACAGAGGCGGGGACGGCAGCGGCGGGCGGCACAGTGGGTGATGGTCCATCATAGCCTTGCGCACGGTCGATCCGCCGAGGTGCGTGATGCGGCCTGCAGGAATCCGTAGACCTCTTCGGCACAAGGCAGACAGAACACCGAAAGGGGTGTGGTTGGAGGAGTGACTGGGTGTATTGTTGAGCTTCATGGCATCAATACATGAAGACTGAGCGCCAGCGATCAACATGGGCACTGACAATTCACCGGGGGAAAACACAACACAGCACAGCACAGAGCGGCACGGCACTAAGCTGGGGGATGATGGTTGGCCTCAATCCAGATACATTCGGGCGTCCGCGGTCCAAAGCCCCAAGCAATCCCTTTTCCTGACCGACCACCGGGCTGGCACGCACGCACCCCTCAGTCAAGAGCCGCCACTTCAGTCATCATCCCAGTTCTGGCAGGCAAACAATGGTTAGAAAACACACATCATCGTACGAGACGGGGGTCCGAACTCACCGGGTTGGGACCAGGCGGCTTCGGCCCGCCTGCCTGGCGAGCCACGATGATCTGGTCGACCGAGAGCACCGTCCGGGCGGCCTCGGTGGCAAGCTTGATGGCCCACTGCTTGCTCACCAGCAGGTCCAGGATGCCCTCGTCCTCGGCGTCGAGGGTGCCGGTGCCGTCGTGGTTCTACAGAGATGGTCATTAGCAACAGAGGTGCAGTAAGTGGCCGGTGGGAAGGCACGCACCTCGATATCGACACCCGTAGACCAGCCGTCCTCCTTCTGGTGGGCGGCATACAGCCGGCTGAGAACCTCGGTGGCATCGAGGCCGGCGCTCTCGGCCAGGGTGCGGGGCACCACCTCAAACGCCTCGCCGTACTTCTTGATCGAGTACTGGGCCAGGCCGTGCGTCTTCTCGCCGGCAGCCTGTATCCTCTCGACGAGCGCAATCTCTGTGGCGCCGGCGCCGGGCACGAGCCGGGCGTCCTTGGTGATGGCCTTGACGACGTTGACGCCGTCGTCGACGGCGCGCTCAATGTCGTCGAGGTGGTTCTGCGTGGCGCCGCGGAGGACCAGCGTCGCCGTCCGCGTCGTCTCGTCCTCCTGCCGGAAGACGGTCACGCGGTCGCCGCCAATCTCCTGGGTCTCGACCACGTCGATGCTGCCCATCTCGTCGGGCATGGGCGCGCCGAGCCGGGCGAGCGGGGTCGCGCCGACGACGCGGCACACGCGCCGCAGCTCGAACTTGCTGAGGATCTTGATGACCAGGATGCCGTAGCGGTCCAGGTAGTGCATGGCCAGCTCGCCCACGGTGGAGCCGGCGACGATGACACGCATGCCGACGTCGTGGAGCTCCTTGATGGCGGCCTCGAGGCGGGTTTCCTCCCCCTTTGTGAAGTCGAGCATCTCCTGCGCATTGTGTAGCAGGACAGTGCCCTTGGTCTCGGTCGTGGAGATGTCGATGGAGCACGTAAAGACGCCGACCTTGGCCTTCTTGGCCTTCTTGACTGTTCCGTGGGGCTCCTTGGGGAACACCATGCCCTTGACGACGCGGCTCTGCTCCAGGCTGCCACCCATGATCTTGACGACGCGGACGTTGTCAACGTTGAAGTTGGCCGGGTTCTTGGGGAGCACCGAGAGAACAGCCTCGGCGACGAGGTTGGCCAGGAACTCCTCGCTGCCGGTCTGCTTGCTGGCGATGACGGTCCGGATGGCCTTGCTGAGCTCCTCCTGCGACCGCAGGTCCTCCACCTTGTCAACCTCGAGTTCCTCGAGCGTATCCAGGGCAATCTTCTGTGCGCGCTCGTAGCCTGTGACGATGTCGGACGTCTTCAACCCCATGCGTAGCAGGTCCTCGGCTTTCTTCAGCAGCTCGCCGGCGAGGATGATGACGAAGTTGGTGGCGTCGCCCATCTCCGCGTCCTGCTGCTGGCTGGCCATGACGAGCAGCTTGGCGGCGGGATGCACGACATCGAGCTCGCGCAGGATGGTGGCGGCATCCGAGGTGAGGATCATCTTCTGCAGATGGTTGATGACAATCTTGTTGCGGCCGTAGGGGCCCAGCGACGTCTGAACCGTCGACGAGATGGCCCGGCAGGCGTCGATGTTGCGAAGAACGGCTCCATCTTCCGAGTCGTAGCTATGGACGGTGGACGGACGAGCTGGTCAGCAAGGGGCCGCCGAAGGGTTGTGTTGCAAGGAGCGATGGCGGGGTAGGGAAGAAGTAGGATTCGGCAAACGGGTAAATAATACGTACTTGTTGTAGCCCCCCTTGAACAAGCCGGCGTTGGGCGCGCCGGGAATATTGAGCGACATGATGCTGGCCCTTGACAGTTTTGGCTATGTCGCGGGCTTGGGTTGGTCGGAGGTGTGGACGTCTCACGACCTTGTGAAGCTGCCTGTCGAGCTTCCACTTCCATTTGCTGCCCACTGTGGAGGCCCATAAAAAAAGTAGATGAAGGAGATGGAAAGTGCACCGTTGCAGCCTTGGCCCCGCAGACTGCCAGGACCAATGGGAAAACCCGTACTGGGCTCCGCCGTTCCCACCGTTCGATTCGACAAGAGGAGCGCTGTAACTTGGTCGACCTCAGCCTTGTCGCGACAGACAGTGCAGCTGGGCCCAGTCCCGAGCTTCAAGTCATGTTGAATTGCAATCGTTTCGAATCGACAACGCCATCCCCACCACTCAATTCACACGCGGATTTGTCCACCGGTTTCTCTCATCCTCAACCTTGACACCTACTGCACATCGTCTATACAGACACCCATTCGCCGTCGACATGGCACCTGGTATGTTGGATCTCCGGACCCGAGTGAAGCAACCCTTTGCGAATCGCGATATGTAGCACACGTCCATCAACGTTTGATGCCGATATCCTGATGATTTGCCTCGGAGATGGAATATCTCGCTGACTATGTTCTTCGCGTCCCGCAGCCACGTCCGCCCCTCCGCCACTTCCTCCCACAGTGGAGGAAGCGTACCGCCGAAAATGCATCCAACTGAAGCAGCGCACAAACGAGGTCGAGGAGTCGAACGACGCGGCCCGGCTGCGGCTCGCACGTCTCAAACGCCAGGTGGAGAAGATGCGATTGGAGCGAGCCTTCCTCCTCGAACAGCTGGCCAAGCGGACGAGCGCAAACGTGGAGGATTCCGACGGCAGCCCGAGCCCACCGCCGACAGTAAGTTCCCAGCAGGACAATCTGAGTTTCCGGCACCGCCAGCAACGCCCCCCGTGCGCGACCAACGAGCATTAACACGACGTCGTCGCCCCCACAGCCCAAGGAGAAGCCGCTGCGCATCAAGCGCGGGCACAGGAAGCCCTCCGCATTCGCCGGCGCCGACGCGTCCCCCACCGCCGCCCCGGGCTCGACCTTCATCAGCCAGAACCTCCTGCTGCACTCGCCGAGCTCGGACGCCTTCTCGGCGCCGCCCGACGGCGCAAAGACCAACGGCATGCACAAGGCCGCGCCCCAGAAGCCCGGCAGCGCCTTCGACCTGTACTGCGACGAGACGCTCCCGTCCCTGAAAGAGGCCAGCGAGGACGACGGCCGCGACCCCGCCCACGAGGACGAGGCGGAGCTCGCCCACCGCTGGAAGGGCCTCTCGGAGAGCCAGCGTGACGACTACCAGACGCGCGCCGACGGCCAGATGGCCGCGTACCGGGAGGCGAAGGACGCCTACGACGACGCCGCGGCGAAGCGCGCCGAGGACGCCGCGGCCACGGCGGACCGTGCCGCCAACGCCGATGCCACGGGGTCGGAACCGCCGCCGGCGACCGAGGCCGGGCGGGATGGCCGGACGCCACGGCCGCGGGAGGATGTGGAGATGATGAATTACGACACGGACCAGGAGACCCAGGGGGACAAGGCGGAGGACTAGGGTGGCTCGACTGCTAGTCTTTACCGGAGTTGGCTTTCCCGCGTGCTCTAGCACGACGCCGTTTTTTGTATTGTATTGGTAGTATTCTCGACGTCACGTCACAGGTTTGGGACGGTGGGGGGTGGGCGCTGGGTGGCGTTGATGGACTTTTTTTCTTTCCGCGCGACAGAAGAATCAAACCTGCTTGCATTGTTATTTCAGTATACCATGAGAGCAGCTGGAAACGACCTGCCGCAGAGGAAGCACGTCTTCGTTATGGGAATAGTTGTTGGTGGAGGAGGGTGGATGATGGTGGGGATCCATGATCTCACAAAGGCAATAAATAACATACAACACCAGCGATTCCCCAGCCACCTGAGTACTAGTCTGTAAGGGAGAGTGGACGGGATTCCGAGTCCTCTTCTGCGTATGGCCGGATGTGAAGGTCTGGAAAGAGTCGGTTAATAGCAATGCCTGGTAGATGGCTGCCCCTGTCCTCTCTTGCACCGTTGGCCCGGGGGCAGAAGGACACCTCGACCCTCGGAATGGAGCGAGAATGGAGATACAAGCTTTGCAGACACTCCAAGGAGACGAGGTCCGTTTGGTGATCTATCGCTGTGGTATTGAATTGTATCGGATCTCTGGTATCTCGCATCCAACCTAAAGACCAGCTCTGAAGCTCCGCGCCGCCTTCTATGTATGTATACTTTGCACGCATCGACTCCACCACCCGTCCTGTGCCGCCCCCAGAAGCGGTGGCCAACTCGGTCAAATGCCAACGTACAAGTCCACGGCGATATTCACCAGCGCCACCAGGATCTCGGCCGCAATAAGGACAATCACTACGGCGCGTCAGCAAATACCTCTCTCACGAAAAAGGAATAGAAGGGGAAGGAGAAAAAAACCACTGACCAATCCACTCCAGCTTCTCCCCATGGCCGTGGCTCAACTGGTCCTTGAGCACCGCCAGCAGATCGGCAATCACATCCAGGCGCTCCGTCAGCAGGCCGACGCGCTGGTCCATCTCGAGGTAGCTGCGCACGGCCTGGTAGACGGGCTCGAGCTGGGGCTCGACCCAGAAGAGCTCCGGGGTGTCGAGCACGGAGCCGTTGAGGTGGATGCTGATGCGCAGGATGAAGAGCTCGCCGATCTGCATGTTGATCTGCGAGCGCGGCAGGTTGATCTTGCCCGTCAGGGCGAGCTGCGCGGGTATGCCCTTGCAGGTGTCGATGGTGGAGGCGATGAGTTCTTCGAAGAGGGAGGTCTGGGAGCGGGGTGGGTTAGTTGGGTGAGGGGGAAAAAGGAAGGGGAAAAGGGAAGGGGAAAGGGGAGAGGAGGGCATGCCTTGACGCTCTGGGCGAGGGCGTGGGAGATGGCGAGCTTGGTCATGTAGTTGCCCTTGTCGCGGAGGGTGATGAAGTCGTTGTAGATGCGGGCTTGGTACTCGTGGGTGTAGTAGAAGTTGAACTTTTCTGTTTCGACGTCGTCGGGACCGAGCTTCTCGACTTCGAACTTGGCGATTTCCTTGAGGAAGCGCTGTTCTTGCGCCGCGGACATGCCCCATATTACGACGACGCCGTAGTCGAAGAGGAAGACCTCTGGCGTGTGCACGCGGATGTCGAAATCGGCCATGTCGTCGGTCAGGGCCTCTGCTTCTTCTAGGTGTTGGATGAGGAGGTCGTCGTCGATGCTTTCCCGGCTCTCGTGGGTCTCCGCCAGACCGTTTGCTAGGGTCGACTGGCTCTCCTCGGGTAGGTCATCGAGGTTCCCGGTCGAATGCCGCCGCTCTGGATTCGAAAGCACCTCCATGACTCTCTCCCGTGTATTATCCCCCCCCTGCTTGGCGCCATAATTGTACGGTGTGTAGATGCACTCGTCGATCAGTTTTGGGTTTGCGCCTCTCCCCTTCCCCCTCCCCTTCAGGAAGCGTATCAGGCCGTCCATCTGGTATCTGTTCGCCGTGCAATAGGCCGTGACGCGCGGTAGCCTGTCGCGATCGGCTTTGCCGAGGCGCGCGGCATCGCGGCGTGCTGTTGGGTCCGTGATGCGGGTGTACTGCGAGTAGACGTCGCGGCCGCTCTCATCGTCGACGTCGGGGTTATCCAGTTCTGCAAGCGGCAGTATTTTGAGCTTCTGGGCATTCTTGCTCGTGCGTTGCGGGCCAATCTTGGGGAGGTGTGGGACGCCAGCGACCAGCGGCAGACCGCCGCCGGAGACGAAACCGGGGGCGCTGCCATGACTGTTGCGCCGGCGGAGTCGATTATTCAGGGCCGACAGCATGGGCGGGCCGCCGCCCACACCGCCGGTGGCAATGGCGGAAGAACTGTGAGGCGAGACGGCCTGGCGGTGTAGTTGCGATGGCCGCAATTGGTGGTAGGCAGCTTCGGGCTCGATCGTCTTGGTGACGGGATTCGGATTGAAGCTGACATTGCGCTGTGGTCTCGGCACTCGGGAGGATTCGGGCGACGGCGGCCCCGGCGTGGGCAGGAGTGGTGTGTGTTCGGTTTCCTCTCTACTCGCCATGGCGACTGGCGACGGCAGCCGCAGATCACGATCGGTTGACTGAAACACTCGTCTGGGGGTTTTTCTTTTTTTTACCAACACGGTTACACGAGCAATATCCGTCCAGAAAGTCCAGCTGGTGTGTTGCCGTGTAGGTATATCTGCAACCGTTCTCGCCTCGGTAGGCCGTGTCTGCCGGAGGAAGGCTATCGGAGGCGTGCCGGGTCGAATTGGCTCGTTCGGCAAGATCAACCATCGGTTTTTGCATTTGGCAAGGTTTGATGACGTCTGGCCAGGCGGTTTGTACAGGGGGCCGAGTTCCCACTCCAGGTGTTCCCACCCTGTGGGGCGCCGAGACTGATGCGGGGTGGCGGCATGTTACAGCAGGAATTGCCCCACAAATCTTGCATCTTCAACGTCTTTCACTGCATCAACGTTGAAGCCGTCTGTTGTGCTGCTGCCTTGGCTCCAGGTTGCACAGCATCTTGTTTTCATCGTTCTAGGGATGAAACAAGGAGCATGTTTGGATCGGAGGCAGCTGCCCGTTGTAACATGAGCAAGCTGTGCTGACCCATCTGCGTAAAATCATTGAATCGAAGGGGCCCAGGCGGGAAGAAGGAAAAAGGTTCGCCGGTGAGCATTGGTGTTTCTTTATTTTTCTCCCACTGTATCACCACCACCCCCGGAGCGCGAGTGTCTACCTAGTGTTCATTTCATTTCAATTGCAATTTCGACTCAGGGTCTGAGCGAAGTCGGGAAAATCAGTTCTTGGTTGGTTCTGCCAGGTCTCGGTCCGTCCTATATACTACACCCAGCGTCCATCTTGACCCTCTCGGCGCTACTCCTCCTCGCTCATCTCCTCATCAGGTTCCGCCAACGAATCAGTATTCATCACAACCCCTTCCCCATCTCCCTTCGCGCTGCCTGCCCCACTCCCTGCACCCGCACCCGCACCCGCACCCGCACCCGCACCCGCACCCGCGCCCTCAACCTCAACCACCATATCCCCAAGATCCACCGGCCCCCTGAGGTCGCTCTCCACGACCTCCACCACCAGCCGCCAAAACGCCCAGCGATATCTCGTTCCCCGGGGCGGATCCCACTCGAGTTCCACCGGCTGTGCGCAGCTGTCCTTGCCACAGCCTTTCGCGTCAAACAGGGCGACCATGCCGGGCTTCACCGTCGAAGAATAGTGGTGGTGGTCTTCCATGCGGCTGTTCTTTGGCTTGGCCAATTCGAGGAAGGTTGATAGCGCGGCCCGGTTGGCCAGGGTGAGGGTTGTGTATGTGCCGTGGAGTTGGGTGGCGATGGTGATGAGGTCGAGGGGGTTTGTATAGGGAGGGACGGCGACGGTGGAAGTGCTGGATTCCCGGGTTCGGGGTGTGTTGTTGGTTGAGAGGCCGTCGTTGGGTGTTTCGTCTTCTGTTTCTTCCTCTGTTTCTTCCGCGTCGGGTTCGTGTGTTGTCTCCGTTGTTGGCAGGGGGGAGGGACTGTCATCTGCGCCCTCGCCCTCGCCCTCGCCCTCGCCCTCGCCCTCTTTCATACTTGTCTCTCCATCCTGCACTGACTGGCTGTTGGAAGAGCCGCCTCTGTCCGTGTTTCCATCTCCCGGCGGCAGCGTGTGGGGGATATCGACTCCGTCACCGACTCCACCAACCTCCCCAGCCCTAGCTTCCACTCCTGTTTCTACGCCAGCTTCCACAGGCTGGGTGTCGGAAAGACGGCCATTGCCAGAGATCGTATGCCCATCCCCATTTCCCACTTCGTCTCCCTCGGGCTCGTCTCTGCTTCTGCTGCCGTCCCGGCCACTGTCGCGCGTTCCAGCACCCAGACCCTCGTCATTCCTCTCCTCGCCACCGCCTTCTCTTCCATTCCCCTCTTCCCCCTCAACTCTTCCACCGCCCTCCGCAGCCACCCCATCGAACTCCCCACCACCAACCCGCTCCTCCTCCGCACCGCACTCAAAAACAACCCTCTGCCCGCCGGCCCCTCCCCCCTCCCCGTCCTTCCCAAAA
>MU853402.1:263141-347674 GCA_033297235.1 Trichocladium antarcticum
GGTGGATGTTGCGGGCGGCGGGGGCGGGCGGCGGGCGAGGTGCTGGATGGGGGCGTCGGGCGTGGGTGGGGGGGTCTGGAAGTGGAGCTGGAGCCGGACGGGGCGGCTGGCTTGCGGGTGCTGTTGGCTCGCGCGGCTCGTCGCGTTGACTTGCGAGACGGTAGTGGTTCGCCTCCGGTTGGCCGGCTCTGGTTGGTAGACTGGGGAGCAGCTGGGTCCGTCGCTTTTCTTGCTGCTTGGAGGCGAAGTGCTGGAAGAGGTCTGCATCGTTTTCCAAGCCTGCAACTGTGAGACGGCCGGCCGCTGTGGGATTTCCATTGGCCGCTTGCGTCGCCTTGAGATCCTCGATTCGACTCTTTGCTTTGTCGCCGGCGGTTGTGCGGCGGTACTTGATAGCATTGGTGGTTTCCCTGCCACTTACACTCGTCGTGTTACTGCTGCCAGGAATGGAATCGGCGAGACGGTCAAGTTGGCTATGTGCCAGGGGCCGGCGGGTTTCCTGGTTAGTTCCATGCAGTTTCTCCTGCCGTGATGGCTGTGGTATCTCCCGGCCTGTCTGCTGAAAAAGGTCTTGACGTGGAGTCTGGAGAGCCTCCTGTCGAGGTTGCTCAAGGGGTTCCCCACGAGCCTCTTGGCGAGGGACTTGGTTCAACCGTTGAATCAAATCCCCAAGCTGTTCTCGACGGCGCGCCTTCTTCCCCCGGCCGTGCTGTTTATGATCCGACCTATCTCTGTGCTTGTGGGAAGCCAGTGACTGCACATCTTTGTGGCTTTGACCCCCCAAAAGCTGGCCGAGTTGGCTCCGCTGAGAAGACGGCAGCCCTGTCCCGCGCCGGATATCGTCATATGCCCGGGTGCTCTCTCGCTCGGGCCTCTGCTCCTTCTCACGACCGTGTTTATCGAGCCGTCGCCTCTTCCTCTCGTGGCGGGGAGCTGGAGCGGGTTCGTCGGGACTGAGTGTGAGGTCGATGACCTCGGTGGCCGGTCGTTTGCGCCCCGTAGACGTCTCAGGACTGCGTTGGCCCCTTCTGTTGCCGTTGTACTCGTACTTTGCAAGGAACTCGCTCTTCAAAATGTTAGGACGGAGGAAAACAGCGCCGGGGCCATCCGTCCGGTTCTCTGCTAGGCGCCCCTGGGAAAGAAGCCCCTGTGGCCCGGCTGCAGAAAACTGCGCTAGGCTCCCGGCTGCCAGACTTCCTTCTGGAGGAATGGGAGGTTGTGGTGCCGATGATCTCGGGTGACTCGGCCCCTTGCGTCTACACTTGCGGATTGCCGCCAGGATATCGTCTTCCTCGCTGCCTCCGTCGTCATCACTGAGCGACGTGTGATTTTGCCCATCTTTCAAGGGGGGCGTTTCCACTGCGACGGATACACGGTCAGTTAGGGCTAAACATGTCCAACGTATCAAGTGGGACAACAGACCGGCAAGTGGTGATGCTTGATCTGCAGGCTTCGTCGCCTGGGTCTCTGCTGTGTCCGGGTCGGAAAGTTGAGAGCTAGATCCCCGGGAGGCTGTAGCAATAGTAGTTTCCGTGGCTGGCTGTGACGGACATGGAGCAATCTCAGAACCGGCAGGCTCTGGAGAGTCGAGCCCAGCAGCGAGGCCAGCAAAGTTCCAGCCCTGGGAAAGAACAAGAGTGGTCGCCATTGATCTTTGTTCTTGCAAGAGCTGATCCTGGTCTGGCTGACATGCTGCTGGAAGAACTGAAGACAGGTTCGCACTCGGTCCAGCGGCCGCGGCCTCATCGACTGGCGAGCCATTGGGAGGCTCGAGTATCATTGCCATGACCGACGATTCAGTGGGATCCACTTGGAAGGAGAGAATGAATGCAAGTTGGGGATATCATATGAGGAAGGCAGAAAGAGTATGCGAACCGAATAAAGAAACTGGTTGCGAAGGATAAGAAGCAAAGCAAGCAGTAGAAAGCGGAGGGAAAGTGAGCGGAGCGACCGGGGTAGAGATGTTTGGTGAGAATGCGGATGCGGGATGAACAGAATAGAAGGCAGTATTGGGAATAGATAGATAAAAGTGCCTATATTCGACCATGACCTCGCAGCAAACGGTGTCTTGTCTGTAGCTTGTGTAGAAGTGGAGGGAGGGAGAAAGGGGGAGAACGGGGCTGGGGGTAAATGTTGCTGACTGGTGGCTGTGCCTTGACAAGTTGAATTTCCGAGCTATCAATGAAACTCAGCCGAAAGGTTTAACGAGAGAAGGAAGGCACGATGATTGTGAAGAAGTAAAAGTAGAACGAGTTTCAGTGACTGGGGGAAACACTTGCTAGGGGCCGGAACGTGGTTGGTATATCTTTGGTCATCATCGGCATGAGGCGGCGAGAAGGCACCCCCTAAAACATCAGACTGGCAATACTTCCTCCCCACAACCCGTCTTCGACATCACTCCGGGTCATCGGCATACCTGGCCTCCTGGGCCTCCTTCTCAATCTGCTTCAGCTTGTCCTTGCCCTCCGCAGTCGTCGCATCGATGATATTCTCCTCCACACTCAAGATCCCAGCCTAGACAATCCCATGGTCAGTCGCACGCACAGCAGGCAACCCACGCCCAAACGCCATGTACTCACCTCGCCCAGCTTCCCCACCAACTCCTCCGCCTCCTCCACCCCCATCTCCCCCAACACCTTATTCACCTCGTCCAGCTTCCCCGTCTCCAGCGCGCGCCGCACCGCGGGCTTGAACCCCTCAAAGATCTCCCTCCCGTGCCGCTCCTCCCCCGCCCCACTCCCCGCCTCGGGGATCCGGATACTGATCACCGTCCCCGGCTCCACGGCATGCAGCTGGATCTGCTCGACGCCGCCGCCGGCACCGCCGCCCTCCTCCGCGTCCTTGGCCCGCTGCAGCACAATCTCGCGCGCGCGCGTCCGGATCCGCAGGTACGTGTCCTGCACGTCCTTGAGGAACACCTCCCGCGCCTGGTGGCCCGGCGTCGTGATGCGCTTGAAGAAGAGCGGGACGCCGTCGCGCCCCAGCGCCCGGCAGTACTGCAGCAGCAGCGCCTGGTGCACGCAGTTGCGCGCCTGGTCGCCGCGGTCCTCGAGCTGTGCGTCAAAGGCGAGGATGAGCAGCCCGTCCGTCTCTTTCTCGGTCAGGATCTGCGGGTGCTGGGTCAGGAAGGCGAGGGACTCGCGCGGGGAGCTGGATTGGATCAGGGCGAATTGGCGCGCGAGGGGGGACGCGCTGATTTCGTCGTCGTCGTCGTCGTCGTCGTCGTCGTCGCCGTCGCTGTCATTATCGGCCGGTGAGGAGGAGGCCGCGGGGAGGGCGGTCACGGTTTGGTGGTTGGGGTTGAGAAGCTCGACGCCGCCCGGTGCGCCGGAAGGGGAGGAGGTCGACTTGTTGACATGGGAGCTGTCAAAGCCAGTGTGGATGCTCTCGCTAGTGATCTTGCGTGTCTCGTCCGCCTGGAGCTCGGCGAGCTTCTCGCGCAGCTGGGCCTGTAGATCTGTGACCTTCTGGAGGTGTTCCCTGATCTCGGTGACCATGCCGTCGTACCGCGCGTCCTGGCCGAGCTTCTTCTCGTCGAGCGCCTGGTTGACCTGGTCCAGCAGCGTGGCCATCATCTTGGTGTAGGTCGGCAGCTTCTCCTCGGCGCCGTGAACGCCCGCAGGCCGCGGCGGCGGCTGGTCGTCCTTGGGGTCCAGCGACGCGGCCGACTCCATGACGGCCTGGAAGGCAACCTCGGCGGGATTCCTTGTCTTGGCGTCTGCGGCATGCGCCTCGAGGGACGCGAGCAGGGACGAGATGCGCTGGATGAGGGAGTCATTGATGACGCGCTCGTACTTGAGCGTCTCGATCTGGTTCTTGCGCTGCTGGCGCTCGGCGTGGATCTGGTTCTGCTTGGCGCGGATGAACGAGCGCTTGTCGACGTTGGGGTGCACCTCGATGTCCGAGTCATCGCTCAGCTCAAGCGCGTCCTGGATGGCGGGGGGTTAGTCGAAATCAGGTCAGGTCGTCGACGGGTAGCGGCAGCTTGTGCTGGGCGGGGTGGATTGGGCTGATCATACCCATTTGCTGTAGTCAACCGGCATTGTGGCAGCTGGGCAGTTGGTAGTACTGCAATCCAATACAAGCCCGAGATGAAAGGCCGTGTTATCGTCCAGATGTTTGTTGGGTGTTGTTGGTTTGTCGAGTCCTCAGTCAACCAACGATGGAGGGGTAGCTTCTGGAATCACAGCTGCTTGGAGTGGGGCAGACGACGTCGACTTCACGCTCCACCCAACGCCCGATCCCTCGCAACTGTATCTCAAGCTATCTCGGAGTCGTACGCTGTAGCGATGACCTTGATTTGTTGATGCAACACCGTAGCAGTATGCATGCTATCTACCACACTCAATCCCCTCCCTTCTCGGGATCAAAAAATCCCACGAGAACCGCTACTCCATAACGACGGATGCAAACAACGAACGAGCCGCTCAACAAGCAACATGGTTGTTGCTACAAGCCACAGAGACTTGCCCTGCCCGTCCTCTCTGCGACGACCAGCTACCCCAACGCCAGCACCCCTTGTACCAAACCAGCCATTCCGCCACAGCCACTACACCCACATCTCACCAACAACGACGACGGGACGCCTCACTTCTTCCCCGCGGCCTGCCCCTGGCCCTCCACAAAATGCAGCGCCTCCTCCGTCGGCACACAGTCGATGGTGCTCGTCTTGTTGTGGAACGTGACACCATAGCACTTGTCCGCGACGAGCACGATCTCGGGCCGGAACGTGGTGCAGATGAACTGCGTCTTCTGCTCGGCCGAGATGGTCTGCAGCAGGCTTGCCACCGCCGTCCGGTACTGCGCGTCCAGGTTGGCATCGACCTCGTCGAAGATGACAAACGGGCTGGACTCGGCCGCCTGCAGGGCGAAGATGAGGCAGAGGGCGCATAAACCTGTTGTGTTGTCAGTGCTGTGTGGTGTGTGGGCGATGCGTGGAAGGAAGAGCTGGGCTTACTCTTCTGGCCACCGCTGAGCTGCTGGATCTTCTGCTGCTCGTCCATGACCTTGGAGTTGAACGACACACTGATCCCGACGCCGGTGTAGCTCTCCACCCCAGACACGGCTTCCGCGTCCGAATCGTCGGCGGCCCAGTTCTTGCCCCTGTCCGCCTTGCGCTGGATGACGAGGCGCCCGTGGCCCGCCGGCACCAGCTTCTCAAAGATGGTTGCGAACTCCTTCGAGACCTGCTTGAACGTCCGCTCAATCGCCTCGTCCTTCTCCTGGTCGAGATGCTCGATCAGGGCCTCGATCGACCTTTGCGACGTGTCCAGCTCCTTGCGCCGCTTGAGGAGCTGCTCGCGCTGTGTGGTGAAGCTGTTGTACTGATCAAACGCCTTCTTGTTGATGTGCTTGTACTTCTTGAGCGCCTCGTTGACTTTCCGGAGTCGCGTTTCGATCTGCTGCTGTCAGTTACATGGTCGAGCACGCCAATGTCTGGAACAAACTCACGCTCTCGGGCTTCATCTTCTCATATTTCCCAAACGCCTCCTCTGGCAGGATGCCCAGGTCCCGGATGTTCTTTGCGTACTCGACGGCCTGGCTGACGAACCGGGCTCTCGACTGGATATTCCGTTCCATCTTCTTCTGGTGATGGTCAATCCGTTTTTGCAGCTCCTGCTGTTCTTGCTCCATCTCCGCCCTCTGGGCCTCGAGCTCGGCGAGCTCGCTGCTCACTGCCTCCATCTTCTGCTCGGTCTCCTGCAGCTGCTGCTCCACCTCGGCCATGGCCCTCTGCGCCTTCTTGAGCTCCCTCTGGGCATCCTTGTAGCTTTCGCTGCCGCCAGCAGTCGCGTTCTCGAACGCCTGGCTTCGGAGTTGATCCTCCTGTGGCCGGAGATGGCTCTGCAGCTCCGTCTCCAGAAGCCTCTTCCGCCCTTCCAGTTCGAGCCGCTGTTTGCTGACATCCTTCAGCTCCCGCTGCAGCCGGTGCACTTCGGCGGCGAATTCCTCCAGCTGGCGCTCCTCACTCGCCGAAAGCGCCTTCTTGAAATCCTGCGACAGCTCGGCCTGGTAGGTCGAGATCGAATCGCCCAGGTCCTTCAGATTCTTCTCCACCTGGCCCTGCCGGTCCACGGCTGCCTCGAGGTGAGCCCGCTCACGCTCCAGCTGCGCGGTCTTGCTTCGGAGGTCTGTCTTGAGCGGTTCGAAGCCCAACTCGAACTGGCGCATTTGCTGCTGGAGTTTGTGTTCCTCGCCACTGGCCCTCGTGACGTTCTGATCGACACGTTCAATCTCTGTCCGTATCGCGTCCATGTCCGCCAGCTGCTGCTCATACTGGTCGCGCAACCTGCCAACCTTTTGCACCGCATCGAGCCGCGATCGCCGACCGTCCACATAACCGCCTGTCATCGCGCCCCGCTTGTTCGTCGTGTCACCCTCGGGCGTGATGGCATCGAGGCCGTGAGTCCGAGCGTATTGGGACGCGATCGACAGGTTGGGGCAGACGATGGTGCGGCCAAAGACCTGCTGGAACGCCTTGTCGTACTGTTCGTCGTACTCGATCTTGCTGATGAGCGGTTGGGCGTCTGATGCCCTGGGCATCTTGACATGCCTTGGCCGCAACTGTTCCAGAGGCATGAACGTGAGGCGTCCGCCGTAAGTCTTGTAGAGATGGTCCGAGAGCATTGTCGCAGTCTTGGCGTTGTCGACGATGTAATGGAAGAGGCTGTTTCCGGCCACCTGTTCGACCGGCAGCTTGTACGCCTCCACCGGCACCCTCATCAGCTCGGCCAGCGTCCCGTACGCGCCAGGGATATCCTTTTCCCGCCTCAGCCGTCTGATTGATGCGAGACCCTTGGCGGTGGCCGAGTCCATGGAATGCGAGACCTTGGACTCGGCCTGATCCCTCTCGGCCCTAGTGTTGGAGAGCAACGAGTTGAGCTTGTCCTCTTCGCGACGGAGCCGCTTCCGCTCCTCGTGCAGCTGTTCCCGGGCCTCTTGGGCCTTGGCTAGCTTCTCGGCGAGCGTGACTCTTTTCCCACCATAGCCCTCGATCTGCTGGCGTATGTCCTGGATGGCGTTCTCCAGCTGGACGATGGACGCCTCCACCGCCTTCACCTGCTCCTTCGCATCCATATCGTTGGCCTTTTGTACGCCCAGCGAAGTCGTCGCGTCGTCAATCTCCTGCTTAAGGAACGCGTCTCGCTCCGCCTTGGTCTTGAACTGGGAGCTCCGGGTCTGCTTGGTCAACAACCGGGTTTTCCCAGCCAGAGCTGTGTCGCGCTGCAACCGGATCTGGGCCTCTTCGGCCTTCCACTTCTCGTACTCGGGCTTGATCTGGGAAATATCTGACTCGGCAGCTTGAATCTTTTGTCTAACATCCCTCAGCTCGGCCTCCTGCTTTTGCTGCGCTTGTTCTCGAGTGTGCCGGGTCTCGTCCAGATGCTTTGCCTTGAGCTCGGCCTTTGCGCGAGCTCGAGCGGCGTCTTTCCGGTCTTCGTCTAGTTGGCGCCGTTCCATGGCAAGCAGGTCGAGCCTCTGCTTCAATTCGTGGGACTTTTGGTCCAGCACCGCCACCTCCCTTTCCGTTTTCTGAAGCTGAGAACGGTCCTTGGTCGAGGCGCCCGCCCCTCCCTGCCTGGCTTCCTCCAGCTGCTCCAACGCCTCGGCATTGTTCGTCTGAAGACGGTGCCAGTGCGCGTACTCGAGGCATCGGCGCTCCCTATCTTTGTCCTGGAAGTCGCGAAGCTCGTCCTTCTCCTCCTCCAGCTCGCCCAGCCGCTCCTGAATATACACGAGGGTTTCGTCGATCTTCTCGCGCTTGCTGTTCGTCTCGGCCATGATCTTGAGCGACTGTATCCGGCGGTCGTCGTAGGTGTTGGTTCCGGCGATTTCCTTCAGGAGGTTGAGTCTCTCGGATTCCTTCATGTTGGTGATGGCCGCAATGCGACCCTGGGGCACGATGTAGAAGGGGTTCTCCTTTGCGAACCCGGCGGTTTCGAGAATCTTGAGGACGTCGGAGCGAGTCTGGACCTTCCTGTCCACAGAGTATTCGTCCTTTTTGAGGCCGATCGTCCGGCGAATTACCACCTCGTCGCCGGGCTCGCTAAAGCGCTTGTCTTCGTTGTCGAAGATGATCTCGACATAGGCGGACATGACGGCGGAGCCTGACCCCTCATGGAGAAGCGCCTGGCGCTCCTCGCGGCTCATGTTGGTGTAGGCATCGCTAAGGACGAATCGGATGGCGGCGAAGAAGTTGCTCTTGCCCGAGCCATTGCGCCCGACGATGACATTGGTGCCCGCAGAGAATGGTTCTATCACGGTCTGATCTTTATAGCTGTGGGCGCTGTCAGCGTGCAAGATTCGGCAGGGCGGGACTACGGGTTCAGCGGGCCTTGGCGCACCTTTTGAAGCCCTGGATGATGATCTGTTTGATGTGCATGTTTGGACCGGCGCTGTCGACTCGACAGCAGAGTCAAAAAATACCAGAATATCGCGACCGGTTTCGCAAGTCAATTGCGCGCATCAATATCAGGGTCGGGAGTTACGGTGGGTGGTTGCTGGTTGCTGCGGTTGGCATCATTCGAATCGCTGTGACATTTTGATGAGGGGACTTCGCAACGCGTCTCGTCGCGCCGCCAGGACTCAGGAGAGGAGACCCCGGTTCCCACAAGCCATGGCCATTTGCCATTAGCGCTCCACGTGATCCACTTAATCCACCTTTGATCAGACTTTGGGTCTGGTAGCCTGGGACTCTGGACTCTGCCCAACATGGCGTCTTCCATTTGTTGGTATCAAACGATTCAAATCATGTTATGTGGCAGCATCTTGATTGTACTGTACCTCGAACAGAGATCACGATGAATATGCCTGTCGCTCTCTTTTAACCTGCACTTCCATGGGCAGCGGCCTGGAATGCGGCAACGGCCGCTTGTTGGGTTCCCACGCGTCATGGATACTGTGATTGCCAAGGGCGGTCTTTGTTGGTGGAGACGGGTGTTTCTCCTAGCCCAAGACCAAGGCGCGCCGATGTGTTTGCTCCTTTGAGAAGCAGGGTCGCAGGTCGAGAAATCTGAGTTTGATGATGATATGCAAGTATCAGAACAACACGTAATGCCAGACAGTTGCTGAGAATGGAAGCAGCGGCCTTGTTTTTGCTGCGCGACACGGTGCCAGTACCACGACAAGGCACAAATGTGCCTGCAGCGTGCCTCAAGCCTCTTTGCCTCGCCCCGACTGCAGCACGATCGATAGGCATTCATTCACGTTTGAGGGCATGCGGCAGTTGGGTGTGTTCCAGGAATGATAGAATCCCGGGCCTGTGCAGATTGGAAAGAAAGATACACTGCCCAGGCTTCCAACTTTCCATCGGCTCTTGCAAAGGTGGGAGGGAGAGACGCCGCTTCTGGCACCTGTGATGCCTTTCTCTTTTGTCTGGCACTGATTTCGAGTTGGAGGGGACGTGCACGGCACTTGGGGGAGGCGCATGGACAGGGGTGCGAGAATGGCGCTAAAATGCGCAAGGCCCGGGAAGGAGCGTTGGGAAGAGCTCGCTGTCTATAAATCTAAACCAATATTTCTTTATAGCCCGGCGCCTGCCCTCCACCCAGAATCTCCCACTCTGCCCTGCCAATTCCACCCCGCCCACACCTGGTCACACCGTTTGCCTGCCACCACACCGTGCATCCGATCAGCCCCCACCAGGCCGTTTCGACATTCGATGGTATGTACATTCTGCCCATCGCAATCGTGTCAAATGCATCAGTTTTCGTCGCAAATCTTTTTTTATTTTAATTTCTGCCCAAGAATTTGGCTAACCTCAGCACAGCATACGAGTAATCAAGCACTTCAACGCGCCATCTGAACTCTCAACAGTCATTGTTTCCGAAACTGCCATCGCTCAGGTACAGGTGCGTGTTACAGTCCATTTCCGCCCACCACGCTGGTAGCTCCCAACTGCCACCAGCTGGCGCCGCCAGGCCTTCCAAACAACCGAAGCCCATCAATTTCCTCTGCATCTGATCGGCGACTGCCTTTCCGTCCTGATTGGGATGTCTTCGACTTCCCATTGTTGCAGTGCAACCACGGGATCTGGAATGATTGATCGATCGATCTGGTCGCCAGGCGCGCTTCCTGCATAACATCAAATACTCCTTAGCTGTTTAGCCAATCAACACCATGATCCCTGATTTCCTCCAAGTCCCTTCACTCCATGAAACGTTCCACGAAACATCGAGAGAGACGAGACTAGGAAAACATGCTGACAAGATGCAGAGCCATGGTCTTTACCGCCTGATTCCCACGGACATCGTTGACATGAAACAGGCATGGCTTCTCGGTGAGTGATGGGCTCGCGAGCTTCCTGTTTACACCGAGGTGTTGGTTGCGCTAACGTTGTGGATTAGGCTTGACCGGCTCGTTACGTGAGTTGCCTCCTGCACGTATCTGCACCATGCTGCGTGCCTCCCAGGGATACGCCTGCCCCCCTTTTTGTCACTAACCCATCTGCCACAGTATTCTCGAAACGGGCAGCACCCGACTGATACGGGATACTGCCGTCAACCAGCTCGCAGACTGGCAAAAACAGCACCCCGATGAGCTGTTCAATCTCCTATCCAGGGTCGTCCCCTATCTGCGGCACAAGGATTGGGAAACCAGGAGCACTGCTTCCAAGGCGATAGGGAAGATCATTGAAAATGCCGCGCCTTACGAGCCCAACTCGGACGAAGACTTCGATCCGGAGGCACCGGCCAGCGAAAATGGCATCGTCAAAAAAGAAGAGCAAAAGGACCCGCTCTTCGAACACGACGACTTCTTCAGTCTCGAGACGCTTGACGTTGCAACGGTCCTCAAATACGGGCGGCCGCTCCTCCGCGGCGGCACGGTGGACTACGCACTTGCCGCGTTAGACCCGCAGAAGAGACTAGTCCATCTAAGAAAGACGCTGAATGGCAGGCTCGGGCTTCTCGGCCGAACGTTTGAGGACGATGAGATGCCGATAATCGCCGAGCACGCCATCAGCCCGGGACCGTCGCACGAGTGCGCCGGCGCAAATGGCTTCGGACGACACGACAGTATGGATGTAGGACGACATGACAGTATGAATGGTGAGGGCCAGACTCAAAGCCAGGGCGAGAATCAACTGAGCACGCGACAACTCAACGTGCTGAAGCGGAAGCGGAAAAGGGAGGCGCAAAAGGCCGCCCAGGGGAAAAGCGGGTTCGGTGATCTGTCTCTTCGCCGATCAACAACCGTGGGCTCCGAGGGACTTCCCGACGATACGCCCATGCCCGAGGCCGACTCCAAAAAGAATGACAAGATGTCGGATTATTTCAACCTCGACAGACCTACCGACTTGGACGAAGACACAAAGGTTGTGTCCGAATTCAAAGGACCCGTCCTCCCGATCAAGTCTGAGCTCGAGGCCGATGATGCTACGGAGGGCACCGAATGGCCGTACGAACGTCTGTGCGAATTTCTCAAGGTTGATATGTTTGATCAGCAGTGGGAGACTCGCCACGGCGCCGCCATGGGCTTGAGGGAGATCGTGCGGGTTCATGGCGCTGGCGCTGGGAGACGCCTCGACAGATCGCGCAAAGAGAACAATGCGCTCAACCAACAATGGCTCGGCGACTTGGCGTGCCGGCTCTGCTGCGTGCTCATGCTCGACAAATTTACCGACTACAGCTCCGACACGTCTGTCGCACCCATCAGAGAGACGGTTGGCCAGACACTCGGGTCAGTCCTCCGTCACGTTTTCCCCCAGTCCGTCCACGCCATCTACCGGCTGCTCTATCGGATGGTGATGCAAGAGGATCTGCACACGGAGCAGAACATGTGGGCCGTTTGCCACGGAGGTATGGTCGGGCTGAGGTATGTAGTCGCCGTGCGCAAGGACCTGTTGCTACAGGACGGGGACATGATTGACGGTGTCATCCGTTCCGTCATGAAAGGCCTTGGCGACATCGACGACGATGTCCGTGCGGTCAGCGCGGCAACGCTGATTCCGATGGCCAAGGAATTCGTCATGATGCGTCCAGGGTCTCTCGACGGCCTCATCAACATCGTATGGGAGAGTCTTTCCAACCTGGGCGATGACTTGAGTGCGTCGACCGGCAAAATCATGGACTTGCTCGCCACCCTCTGCAGCTTCCCTGAAGTTCTGGAAACTATGAAAGTCTCGGCCACTGAAGACGAAGAGAGATCGTTTACTCTTCTCGTCCCCAGGCTCTACCCCTTCCTTCGACACACCATCACTTCGGTACGGCTTGCTGTGCTGAAGGCCCTGATGACCTTTGCGAACCTTGGGACCGAAACTTCTCAAGGATGGCTCACCGGAAGGATCTTGCGCCTCATATTCCAGAATATCCTGGTCGAGAGAGACCAAGGCACCCTGGCCATGTCGATAGAGCTGTGGACTGTGCTTGTGCGCAATCTTGCCAAGGATCCCGCTGTGCTTGCCGACGAGTTTGAGCCACACGTCGAGCCGCTCATGGAGCTGACACTTCACCCTATCGGTGTCCCGCGACATCCCATCCCCATGAACGGGGGCCTTTTCCAAAAACCATCTGGGGGGACATACTCGCTCTCCAGCATTCCGCCTGCCACCCACAGACGATCATCCCCGCCTGAGGGCGCCGAGAGAGCCCCCAAGCGCCGGAGGAAGTCGACAAAGGTGGACGAAACTCCTGCAACCACGCAAACCCATGACGTTGACGGCCACATGATGCAAGGCGATGTTGACCTGGTGGGCATGGACGCGTTGATCCGCTCGCGAGCCTCGGCGGCCACGGCCATGGGACTTATCTTGTCCTTCATCCCCGCATCGAGCATTGCCGCGTACGACAGCAGCATTCTGGAGGGCCTTTCATCCGCGTTTGCCTCGACCCAACTTTCCGCGGCCATGGTCATCGATGAGTGCGCAAAGAACTGCGACGCGGGTGATGCAACCGCCCGGTTCGTCGAGCCCTTGCAAAAGGTTATCGACCAGAGTCGACCGTCCCATTATCGGGACTTGGTGAGCTACGTCCACCGGGTGCGTTCGCAGTCGCAACAACTCATCAACCTCTTCCGTGACCACGGCAAAGTCTCTCACAACAAGCTACCTACCCTCGCCGTCGTCGTTCAAGGCGAGCCAGAGGCCGGGCCTGGAGCGTTTTCCATCGCCAATGCAGAGAAAGTTGTCGGTGACGACTTTGAGAAACTCAAGAAGGCCATGGCACCTGGTCAGCGACTGATTGCTCTTCCCCAACTCAACGAGGCTCGCGAGGCCACAGTGGTGGCGATTGCCGAAGCAAAGTCGGCCAAGGAGGCTCGCGACGCGCGCATCCGGGCCGCCGCCGCGTGCGCCTTGGTTGCCATGAAGGTTCTTCCCAGGAAGCCGAGTCCCCTCATCAAGGCCATCATGGACAGCGTCAAGTCGGAAGAGAACCAGGAGCTGCAAGGCCGCTCGGCCGCTACGATTGCGCGTCTTGTTCAGCTATTTACCGACTCTGGTCGCCGGGGTCCGGCCGACAAGGTGGTCGCGAACTTGGTCAAGTTCTCGTGTGTCGAAGTCGCCGAAACGCCCGAGTTTTCCAACCATGCTCTCAAGACCAACGTCATTTTGTCGATGCAAAAGGAGGAAGACCGTGTCGACCATCCCGATGCAGCCAAGTTTGCCCGGGAGGCACGGGCCGCGCGCGTCACTCGCCGCGGTGCCAAAGAAGCGCTGGAGATACTGTCGCAGACTTTTGGCGCCGATCTCCTCACGCGGGTCCCGAGTTTGCAGGCGTTCATGGAAGAACCTCTAACAAGAGGCTTCGCTGGGGATCTGCCAACAGAGGCCAGGGACCCGGAGGACACATTCGGCCAGGAGATCATCGACGCCATGTCGGTGATCCGTACCATGACTCCGACACTACATCCTGCGCTTCATCCGTTCATCATGCGGCAGGTGCCGTTGGTTATCAAGGCCCTCCGCTCCGATCTTTCCGTGTTCCGCTACATGGCAGCCAAATGCATGGCGATGATATGCAGCGTTATCACTGTCGAGGGCATGACCGCCCTGGTAGAGAAGGTTTTGCCATCGATCAACAATCCCCTCGACCTCAGCTTCCGCCAGGGTGCCATCGAGGCCGTCTATCATCTCATTGCCGTGATGGGCGACGCCATCCTTCCGTACGTCATCTTCCTCATCGTGCCGGTACTAGGTCGGATGAGCGATTCGGACAACGAGATCAGACTGATTGCGACAACGTCCTTCGCCACTCTTGTGAAGCTGGTCCCGCTCGAGGCCGGCATCCCAGATCCTCCGGGCCTTTCGGAAGAGCTGTTGAAGGGCCGCGATCGGGAGAGGACCTTCATTGGCCAACTCCTGGATCCTAAGAAGGTTGAGCCTTTCAAAATCCCTGTTGCAATCAAGGCGGAGCTTCGCTCATACCAACAAGAGGGTGTCAACTGGCTCCACTTCCTCAACAAATACCACCTGCACGGCATCCTTTGCGATGACATGGGTCTCGGTAAAACTCTCCAGACTCTGTGCATCGTGGCAAGTGACCATCACCAACGTGCCGAGGACTTTGCCGAGACTGGCGCCCCTGATGTTCGAAAGCTCCCGTCTCTGATCGTCTGTCCGCCGACGCTCTCCGGGCACTGGCAGCAGGAGATCAAGACATACGCGCCCTTCCTCAGCGTCACGACGTATGTCGGTCCTCCCGCAGAGCGCAAGGTCATGAGGGATCAGCTGGACAAAACCGACATTGTGATCACCTCGTACGACGTGTGCCGAAATGACGTTGAGATCCTTGAAAAGTACAACTGGAACTACGTGGTCCTCGACGAAGGCCACCTGATCAAGAACCCGAAGGCAAAGATTACAATGGCGGTCAAGAGACTGATCAGCAACCATAGGCTCATCTTGACGGGCACACCGATCCAGAACAATGTGCTCGAGCTGTGGTCGCTATTTGACTTCTTGATGCCGGGCTTCTTAGGGGCCGAGAAGGTGTTCCTTGACCGGTTCGCCAAGCCGATTGCGAATAGTCGGTACAGCAAGGCTTCGTCAAAGGAGCAAGAAGCTGGCGCGCTGGCCATCGAGGCGCTACACAAGCAGGTGCTGCCCTTCCTACTGCGCCGTCTCAAGGAAGAGGTGCTCAATGACTTGCCGCCAAAGATTCTCCAGAATTACTACTGCGATCTCAGCGACCTGCAGCTCAAGCTTTTCGAGGACTTTACCAAGAGAGAGGGCAAAAAGATTCACGAGGAAGCCGGGAAGGAAGACAAGGACGCCAAGCAGCACATCTTCCAGGCGTTGCAGTACATGCGCAAGCTCTGCAACTCGCCGGCGCTCGTCATGAAACCCGGCCACAAGTCGTACGAGGACACGCAGAGATTCCTCGCCAAGCGGGACACGAGCCTCGAGGACCCGGTTCATGCGCCCAAGCTTACGGCTCTCCGGGATCTCCTCGTCGACTGCGGCATTGGTGTCGAGGGCCAGGAGTCGTCCGACCCGCTCTACACGCCCATCAAACCGCACCGGGCGCTGATCTTCTGCCAGATGAAGGAGATGCTCGACATGGTGCAGAACACGGTGCTGAAGGGCATGCTTCCGTCGACGCAGTACCTCCGGCTGGATGGGTCTGTCGAGGCGAATAAGCGTCAACACATTGTGAACAAGTTCAACAGCGACCCGTCGTACGACGTGTTGCTGCTGACGACCAGCGTGGGCGGTCTCGGACTGAACCTGACGGGAGCCGACACTGTCATCTTTGTGGAGCACGACTGGAACCCGCAAAAGGACCTGCAGGCCATGGATCGGGCGCATCGCATCGGGCAGAAGAAGGTGGTCAACGTGTACCGGCTGATCACGCGGGGCACGCTGGAGGAGAAGATTCTCAGCCTGCAGCGGTTCAAGATTGACGTTGCCAGCACGGTGGTGAATCAGCAGAACGCGGGGCTGTCGACCATGGACACGGACCAGATCCTGGATCTGTTCAACCTGGGCGAGTCGGGGCCGAACCTCATCGCGGACAAGGCCAAAGAGAACCTCGAGGGCCGCGAAGAAGACATGGTAGACATTGAGACGGGCGACGTGCGGCAGCCTGGCAAGAAGGCGGCGTGGCTGGAGGGGCTGGGGGAGCTCTGGGATAACACGCAGTACGAAGAGAGTTTCGACCTGGACGGCTTCCTGAAAACCATGCAGTAAGGGGGACGCGGGCCACAGACTTGGCGTATTGATTTTGTTGGAGTGCCCTGGACTATAGGATAGGGGTCCAGCGATGGGCGGCGCGGCAGGGATTGGGAGCTGGCGGAGGGCGTTGGGTCTGGGAAAACGGGCAGCGGTCAGGGCTGTGATGGGGGGTTCTGTACCGTGTATCTGTACGGAGAGAGGGGCAGGCCGGCGGAGCGGTGTATGCCGGCTGCTCTGGTTGTATCAACAGGGTTTACGGAATTTTGACCATAAAGAGGTTGATGGATGATATGCATGTCCTCCCACTCCCACGTGTCTTGTGGCGAGCCTGGGCAGCTGGCTTGGCGCACGGCCGGCTCCAAGGGAGCGGTTGGCCCCGCTCTGCTGCTGGTGACGTTCTGGCGTTGTGCAGGGATCCCTAGCAGTGACGTCAATCCCGTATGATGGGCTTGGAGTTGCTGTGTGGTTGTTAAATAAGAGCAGCTGAGCTTTCCGCTTGGTAGCTGAGGTTTCAGTGATGGATCGGATACAGATAATCTCCCACTAGTTATACATTATTCATCCGGTACGCAATACCGCTGCCCTACCGTGGCAAGACTGTGGTTGCTAACTGATAAGACAGCCTGGCATTGTTTCCACCGCTATCCGTACCTCGGCCGTCTCTGCCGATCTATCGGGGATCTGTTTGGTTTCCACCATCTCACTGCGAAACTGCCACGCCAACCGGCCAACTGCTCCGCGGCCGTTCCCGTACTCGTTTTTATTCCCCTTGATTGATCCCGATTATCCATTTCCCCTCTCCGCCATGACAAAACCATCCCACCACGACCCCTTCAAAGCCCTTTCCCCGCTCTCCTGGCCCGCCGACATCGCGCCGCTCGACCAGGGGGGCCTCGCGACCCTCCTCTCGGCAACGCTCGCCGACGCGACCCTCCTCGTCAACTCCATCCCATCCCCAACACCCCCGAGCCCGGCCGCCACAGCCACAGCACCACCACCAGCAGCAGCCGCGGCCGCAACCACAACAACAGGCCGCGCCCGCTCCCACACCGACTCCGCCCTCCGGCCCCCGCACCCGCCCTTCCACCCCACGACAAGACCCGCAGCGGCCGGCACCGGACGACAACGACCCCCCCGCGCCGGCGACGATGACGCCACCATCGTCAGACAGCTCGCGCGCGAGTGGAAGGACCTCAGGACCCAGCCCCACACCGCCAGCAACCCGCACGGCATCGCCATGCACAAGCTGGCGGGCCGCGACGGCAAGGGCGCCTGGTTCGCGCGCCGCAGCGTGCATCGCGGCGAGCCGTTTGAGAAGTGGGAGGCGGCGCTGCGCGGCGAGATGGGGGAGACGCTTGGGCGGGCCGGCGGCGGGGTGCGCGGGCTGGGGGCCGAGAGGCGGGTTGTGCGGGTGGAGTTGGATCTTGGTGCGGAGGGGGGTGGGGAGGGGGTGGCCAAGGGCATGGGCATGGGCAAGGGTAAGGGGGGGATGGAGGTGTATCAGGCGTCGGTCAGGTTTCCGGGGCCGACGACGCCCCGGGACTTTGTCACCGTCTTGATGATGCCCCCGACGACGAGTGGGGGGGGGGGGTTACCCGGCGGGAGGCAGTTCATGATTGTCTCGCGGCCGGTCGAGCACCCGGACTGTCCGCCGCGGCCGGGGTTCATACGCGGGCAGTATGAGTCGGTCGAGCTGATTCGGGAGGTCCCGGTGGAGAGGCCGTTGAGGAGGACGCGGTCGTCGGTGGATCTGCGGCGGGAGGAGGTGAAGAGCGGAGACGGGGAGCACCTTGGTAGGGAAGCGGTGCTGCGGGCCGCGAAGCGCGCGATTGAGGATGGGGCCGAGTCGGAGGGGGAACTGGCGAGGTCGGCCGGGGGGGATGGGGGGGATGTTGAGATGGCGGTTGAGTGGCTGATGGTGACGCGCAGTGATCCGGGCGGCAGCGTGCCGCGGTTCATGGTGGAGAAGGGTACGCCGGGGGGGGTCATCACCGACGCTGGGAAGTTCCTCAGGTGGCTCTCGTCTCGGAGCCTGGACGATCTCACAGCGCGTCGCGGGGAGGGCCAGGACCAGCAGAAGAGGAGGTCGTCAGAAGAAACAGAACAACTTGCGGCTACTATCTCGTCTCACGACCACCGGCCGAATGGCACGACGGAGCCATACAACGAACCGCCGCCCGCGAGCGGGACCGGCATCTACGGCATGATTACCAGTGCCCTCGAGGCCGCGGGTTCGGCCGTCGCCAGCCGAGTCGCCGCCTTTGCCCCGGCATCGCTCGTCACAACGGACTCGGACCTCAGCGACAGCGAGAGCGTCAGCTCGGATGTGAGCTTCGCCTCTGCCGAAGAAGGCTCGCTCTCAAACCCGCACCCCGCGGAGCCCAACCCCGCTGCCGACAACGCCTCAACCCAGTCCACCCACTCCGCCCTCTCGGAGACGGCGTCGCACGCCACCTCACAGGCCACCCTCTCCCGCGCGCAAGCCCAGCACGAGAAGGAGCTCCACAAGCTCCAGCAGCGCATGCACCGCGCGCGCGAGAAGCTCGAGCGCGCCGCGGCCCGCCGCCGCGCCAAGAACGGCAACAACGGCGCGTCCAACCCCGAGGACAACGCCAGCACCGCCGACAAGGACGCGCAGGCGTTGGCCAAGCTGCGCGAGAAGCACGCGCGCGAGCAGGCCCGGCAGCAGGAGCGGTACGAGCGCGAGCTGCAGCGGATCGCGGACAAGCGCGCGGCGGAGGAGCGCAAGGCGGCGGAGCGGCGCCGGAAGCAGGCGGAGCGCGACGAGAAGGCCGATCTGCAGATGGAGCTGGAGCGGGTCCGGGCCGAGCGCGACGTGGCGCGCAAGGAGGTCGAGATGATGCGGGAGCGGGTCGGCGAGCTGCAGGCGCAGAATACCATGCTCGTGGCGCGTCTGGGCCGGGAGGGGTTGTGGTCGAGGGAGGAGCTGCTGGCGTCGAAGGAAGGGGGGGCTCGGGGGAAGTAAGGCGCGGTGGCATACGCAGATATATCCGTCTGGTGAAATCTATGCCGGTTTTTAATCTTCGTTGCATCCGTTTCCAGTCCTCTGCCTTGTTGTATCCTTCTCTCCCTCTAGCTGTCCCTGGTTGCGCAACCAACCGATTTACTTGCCCATATCCCCGACAGCCCCTATTCCACCTCCACTTCAAACCCCCTATCCACACATCAACCTTCTCCACCACACCACAGCTAAAAAAAAATAACCAAGACATGCAAAAGATAAACTCCACTTCCATCTCCACCAGATGAACTGGACGAGCTGGGAATCGAACCCAGGACCTTTCGCATACAGGAGTATGCTAAGCGAACGCTCTACCAACTGAGCCACACGCCCTGTTGTGGAGAGAGGAGTGGATGATGACGACGAGCCTCGGCATCGGGCCTTTTGTTTCCGCCGAGTCTTGAAAAAGGGTAGGTTTGGTTGTGGAATGCCGGGAGCGTTGATGCCAGTCTTGTGCTGGGTGTGTGTTCGTGCCAGATCAAGGGTATGTATTCCAAGAACATGGCAGGGGACTCGGTTGGGAGTGGTCCTGGCAATCCAAATTCGTGAATCATCCCGATACAAGACGACAAACAACCACACGCCCGCTGTACTGCTCTCCGTCGCTCCTCGATTGACATGGCCCGTCTTGTATAGCCAACCTGACAAATCAGCCAATGCCATGCCCGACCTGCCCCTCTACCCCTCCAAAATGCGTCTCTAGCAGGTCCGCTTCATCCCCCCGTCTCTAACCACGACCCCGTTGTATCCCCATGCATGACCCCGACCCCAAACCCCCCTCTAACCAGGTCTCTCCCAAGAAAGCATCGCCACAACGCCGCCATGCCCTGCCCGTACCTCTAAACCCGCGGGATACACCCCTGCCCCCGCTTCCCCCCACTCCCATCCACCACCACCGGCGGCATCTCCCTCTTCCGTCCCCCGCTCCCATCCACAACAACCGGCGGCTCCTCCTTCGTCTCCTTCTGCCCACCACCCCCAGCAGATGCCGCCGGAGCCGGCCCATAACCGGCAACGACCGGCAACGACCCAGCCGCCCTCAAAGCCGACACATGTCCCCTAGCCGGGCGCAAAGGCTTACCACCGCCACGGCCACCAGCAGCAGCCCTGCCCCCGGTCCCCACCCGCCGCCCAGGCCGACTACCGAACCCCCCCCGCGCCGTCACCGCCACAGCCACAGAAGAAGCTGCCGCCGCTGCCGCCGCCGACGACGAAACACCCTCCGTCGTAAACCGCGCCGAGATCCGCCTGCCCGCCGCCACCTCGCAACCGTCCAGCGCCGCCACCACAGCGCGCGCCAGCGGGCCCGCGCAGAACGTCACAAACGCCGTGCCGCGCGCGCGGCCGTCGTTGTTGAAGCGCACCTCGACGCGCTCGATCGGCCCGCCGCCGGCAATGCCCGTGTGCTGGGCGATGAGGTGGCGGACGGCGGCCTCGGACAGGCCGGCGCGGTCGAGGTTGCGCAGGATGATCTTGCGCTGCTCGATGACGACGCCGGCGGGCATGTTGCCGTCGCTGCCGCTGCCGCTGTCGCTGCCATCGAGCATTGTGTTCTGGCTTTGGGTCGGGTTCTGCGGCCGCGGCCAGACGTCGCTGTAGCCGCCTGGTGTGTACGCGTGGTTGCTGCCTCTCCGAGGCGGTTGAGCATTGCCGTACTCGGTGTAGGGTAGCACGCCGCCGACGCTGTAGCAAGTTCCCGAAGGGTGGTATGGCATAGGTGTTCCGTACGGATACGAGGCGGTTGCGGGGGGGATGGTGTCAGACGCCGGGCCGGTAGTTACCTGGTAGACTGCCGGGTGTGTGAATGTATGAGCTGGGCTGGGCACCAGCTGGTGGGAGAAACCATAAGCCGGGTCAGCTACCGTCTGGTAGGTGTTCGCGGTTGACGGATAATATCCGTCGGCGGCGTACAATATAGGCGAAGCATACGCCCACTGTGTGTTCGGCGGAGGAGACATAGTGAATGCCCGGCTGGTGTTTCCCTGGTGGCCTGGGTACGGGGTGCTCCCTCCTGGGCCGTCACCCTGAGGAATTCGTTCAGCTTGGGCGCCAGGGGCTGGCGTGGGGCCCGGCGGCTTGCCAACTATCCCTCCTGCCTCGCCCTGATTGATTCGTACCGCATGGTAATCAGTAGGCGAGAGCTTGACGAGAGTACTCTGGGTTTTGTTCCTGCCATCCGCTTGAAGCGCCCGGTACTCGAGGATGTTGCCATCAAGATGCTCTGCAACAGACTGTTAGGGTGTGTCTAGCACGGGCACAACCCCGTCGGATTGCGAAAGTGTCCAACTTACTAAATGCCTTCTCGAAATTAGCCAGACCTCTGACCCGAACCCAGCCAGAGGTGGGTGAATAGACTTCGGCGTGGTCGACATCGCATGCCTGCGCAGCAAATGCCTTCAGATCCTTCCATGTTGTGCTGTGTGCGAGCTACATGCAGTGGTCAGTTATGTTCCCACGAGACACACAAGTAGGAGCCGTCTCGCATACGTTGCCTACTGGAATGTAGTACAGGCCCGTCTCGGTTCCAGGTTCCACCTTCACCCAGGTCAAGTTCTGATCCTGATGCTGGTTGCGATGCATCTTGGTGCGGCCGCCGGCGGAAGCTCTCCGCATCTCTGTTACGACTGGGCTGCTGGGGCCTGTCCTTGAAATGCTCTCGAGTGTCGCGCAGAGTCGAATGTGGGTAATGACGAGGCGCCATGAACGTCAAGGCCAGGAACCCGACCCAATCTACCCGCTCAGAGAGCAGAGGTCCAACGTCTGATGTGGCAAAACAAAGGCGCAGGGCTGCTCTTGAGGACAGTCCAGTCCTCCTGCCCCAAAACTAACTTGGCCGTGAGAGGAGGGAGGAATGCAGAGAACTAGAGCCTGACAAGGCGAAGAGATCAGCACACGTTCGCAGGTGAAGGAGGAGGTAGAGCACAAGGTTTACCTGCAACACCGTGCTCCGAGACCGAGGAAAGTCGGGATACCAACCGTCCAAATAGGGCAGCTGGCTCCTTACAAGGCAGGCCTCGGTCGATTCCCGTGTCTTCTATCGGGGGTTCCATGCTGCGGGCGTTCAGGGGGCCCGGGAAGACTGTCACATTGGAGATACTGACTCTCGAGTCCCAGGATGCACAGAGCCATATTAGGTAGAATCGGTCAAATCAGGCTGGCGTCGTAGTTGTCAAGACGTGCAGTAGCGGCTCATCCCGGGGTGATATGCACCGGGCGGCACGATGGAGGTGGCTGAACATCGATCTGGTCGATCCACCGACGTCCTGATGTGGACATCAAAGTTTGCAGCCCGGACACACGAAGAATGGTGCCAGCGTGAGTCGCAGAGACGAAAACCTGTTGGACGCATTCAGAGTTGAGTGGCGGCGCCTATATCCCCGCGCTCACCACCAGCCAGTCCAATCAGTCGGATCGGCAGGGACAGGGTTTGCAGTGCCGTCAGCAGTTGGTGATGTCCCGACTGTGTGATAGACTCGAAGGAACACAAACAGGGGTTCGAGTCAAGGGCCCTGCAGAAACTGTGGGCGGATGAGGCACAAGCTGGACGCTCACCCATTGCTCCGTACTGACGCCACCATGCCGCTGGCCACATCAACTCTGAGTTTTGGCCGAGCTCCCCCTCGGGGTCGACAACAAACCCCTGGCCGAGCGGTGAGCGCTTCCCGCTTCGAAGGTGCCCTGCAGGTTTTCCGGCTCACAGCACTTCGGGATGTCTTGGAGGCTCACAGCGCAATTGGTAGGGGCAAAGTGAGGCTCAATATTGATGATAATGATCAGGGAAAGAGGCCAGAGATAGCTATGCGCTAGCTACAATGTGCCCAAGGTAGTAGAGGGCTTGACCCTACTGTAGGTCGGACCTACAGGTGCCAAGACAGCCCCCCAAGCGTACCACTACCAACTGTGAAAAAACAGGTTGATCCCCCAATCCGGTAGTTGTAATACATGACGTAGCGTTAAGAAAAGAAAATCCGTGATCCTCCAGTGCTAGAAAACCCGTGATCCTCTAGTGCTAGAAGACCTATAGTCCTCTAGTACTATCGTCCTTCCTTCAGAGAGCTAGCTACTTACTAGCTCAAGCCGTTGTTGTTATAGGCGAGCAGAGGCCTAGCTGCTTAACGAACTATATATGCTTAGCCTGGTTTAGAGCCTTTATTAAGCCGTCTATAACTATATTGTTTGTGCTAATATATTGCAGTTAGAACTCCCCTATCGCTACCCGCTAGATCACCTATTTGTAGCGGATATTAATGTAGTACGTTCTAGCTATGTTCAGCGGGTTTAGAGCGATCGTACGAGCGTTCGCTAAGTCTATAAACATTAGTAAAGGGAGAGGTTGCGGGTAACTAGCATCTCTTAAGATATTAGCTACCTATAGGAGAGACAACGCCGTTAGTATCAGGTTAATAAACTCTGCTTTAGTGCTCGAGAGTATAACAAGTACCTGTTTCTTCGCCTTCTAGACAACTAGGCAGTTGCTAATTATAACAACGTAGCCGCTAGTAGAGACTCTAGTAAGTAGGTTAGTAGCGAAGCTAGCATCGCTAAACGCTCTTAAGGCGAGGTTCTAGGGCGTTATCTTGCCGCTATAGCGTAGACCGATTGTTTTCGTTCCTGTAATATATTGCTAGAGGTAGGCAAGGAGACTAATATAGGCGTCGGATAGGCCTACGTTAGCTTCGCTAAGCTATATAACTATATACGCTATGTTAGGGCGCGTGCCGGTTATAAGGTAGTTGACTAAGCCGACCTTAGTTTAGTACTACTTAGTAATTGCCTTAGTCGGTTTTTCCTATATTACTAGTAACTTAAAGTCGCTAGGGATCTAGGGAGTCTTAATAAGGTAAACGCTCTACTTGTTAAAGCGCTCGAGGATCTTATTAACGTAATTACTCTAGTAGAGGAAGATAACTCTATCTCTATAGTTCCGAACGATAAAGTACCCGAGGAAAGTCTTCGTATTACCTATCTTCTTAAGCTCGAAGATCCTAGCAAGTACGTTAGCTATATTGTAGATGTCTTCTATAGTAGGACTAGCTAGTTCGAAGTCGTCGACGTACACGAGCATTAGCGAGCTACTATTAGCATGCTTGAACATACATCTATTAGTCGTTATAGCTTCGAAGCTAAGTTTGGTTAGTTCGGGCACGAGTGTTTTATACTACTAGAGAGGGGAGCGTTAAAGGCTATATAACGCCTTCTTAAGGTAGTATACTCTATTAGTGCTATTAGAGAAGCTAGTAGGTTAATAGACAAAGACGTCAACGTCGTCTAGGACTACTACATTAAGAAAAGTACCTACGATGTCGAATTAGTAGCATTCGAAATCTAGGGCGGCGACTAGGTTGAAGAAGATACGTATAGTAGAGGCGTAGACTATAGCTAAGTAGACTTCGTAGGGTAAATAGTCGCTATACTCGAAGTTACCGCATACGACCTATCTAGCGTAGTTACGTACCTAGTTGCTATTGTTATTGAATTTCTAGTCAAATACCTATTTGCTAGGCAGGATCTTAGACCTTGCGGGTCTATTAACTAGATCCTACGTTCCTATAGTAATAATCTTGTTGTATTGTTCTTAGTAGGGCGGCTTCTAGTGTATAAGGAAGTTAGCCCGCTTAGATACCTCCTTGAAGGAAGCTGGGATCTTATTGATCGAGGGAGAGAGAAGGTCTTTATTGTCGACTATAGAGAGGATTAACTCTAGATCCTAGGGGACGAATTGATCAACGTTAGCGAATAGATTAGAAGAACCTACTATTAGCGCGTCTACCGCTGCTTTTCCTTTGCGATAGAGGGTATTATAGTATCCTGCAATAGGATAAGTAGTCCGAGTCGACCGCCTTATTACCGTTGGCTCGGTGTTAAAGACGCTGTTACGTTAGACCTCTTGCGCTTCGTTAGTAGGAGAGGGGGAGCCGGGTACTAAGGCGAAAACCGAATCCGAATCCGAATCCGAAGCTAAATCCGAAGCTAAAAAATATAGATTGTTAGGAGGCTCTATAGGAGGCGAGCGCTCTATAGGAGGCGCGCGCTCTGGCGTTTCTAGGTAAGGCGTATACTCTAGGGTTAATAGCCTAGTCGGATCGTACGCCGTATTGCCGTTAGTAGGCTTCGTTGCCGTATTACCGCCTGTATTAGTAACTATATTGTCGCCTGTATTGCCAACCATATTACTAACTATATTACCGACCGTAGGTTCCGATACTATATTGCTAGGGGGGGTAACTCTATAGGTAACAACTATTAAGCGGAAAATGCCGTCATTATCTACGTAGACGTCGTTAAATGTCGCTTTGTAGATTGGATCTTCTAGATCCTCTAGGTTATCCGCTAGGGGGTTCTTAATAAAGCGCGTATCTCTAGCGCGAACGATCCGGCCACTGCCGTTCAGTCGAATCTAGTAGATCTTGCCGGTCTAGCCCTTGTAGCTATAGAGTTTACCTTCGAATGCTCTGGCTATTATTTTACAGCCCTAGGGACAGACCTTCTTGTTATAGATATATACGTATACTATAGCGCCGTAAGTGTAGAAATAATCGATCTTAGGGATATACTGATCCGCTAGCAATCTAACCGACTTACTAAATACTTAGAAGGGGGTGTAACGGTCGTATACAACAAGGTTGCACAACAGTGCAACCTTCGTAGGAGCTCGCGAGGGCTGAAGGCTCTGCGCGGCGAGCTCCACCTAGTGTGGAGCCACGCTCCTCTAGCTACAGGGTGCTCAGCCAACCACATAGCATAGCACATGACATAGCACATAACACAGGCTGTGCCTGTAACACTACCCTCCCTCTCTAAACAAGCCCCCCTATACAAAAATAGCCCCTATTTTGGATGCTCGCATCCAGAGCCATCCTAACCGCTCACTTAATCTTAGATGCTCGCATCCAGAGCTATCCCAACCGTTCAATTCTAGATACTCGCCTCTAGAGCCATCTCAAACGCTCCTAAAACACCCGATTTTAGATACTCGCATCCAGAGCCCATCCTATTCCACACGCTCGATTTTGGATGCTCGCATCCATAGCCCGTTCCTTTTGCTTAGCGCCTTGCCTCCTACCGCTGCGCCCTCCTTCTTTGCGTCTACAATAGCGGCCCCGGGAGCTTAGGGTACGCGTCGTAGAACTCCTAGATAGCGTTATTACAGCCCCGCAGATCCGTTACGGGTTACTAAGTCGGGTTGTTGTAACCTTCCTACTTAACTTGGTACTACTAGCGGCCGTTCGCCACCTTGCCGAACCCTACGATCTTCTCGAACCTCCACTCTACTACGTCTTCGCCCTCGTCAGTCCACGTGACCACGCGCCCGCGGTTAGCGCTTACGTCGTCGTTAACCCTCTCTTAGCCGGCTAGCCCCTACCCCGGGTAGCGCCTTACTCTCGAGACGTAGAACGTAGGGAAGATCGTCATATTCGCTAGGAGCTTTAGAGTCACCGCGTATAACAAGGCCTTCGTAACCTCGAACGGGCCCTCCTACCGCGGCGCGAGCTTCGCGGTCGGCCTGCCAGTCTTGTAGTTCTATATGTCGAGCATCGCTATGTCGCTAACGCGGTACTACGGCGCGTCCTCCCTATAGCGGTTCGCGTTCTGCTTATAGCGGTCCTGTAACTGCTTTGCTAGTGCCGTAACCTTCCTAAGGATCGCCCCGAAGCGGTCCGCGAGCTCTAATACCTAGAAAAACTCCCGCTTCTACTACTCTAAGATATTCGGTAGGTACGGCTTCGACGGCTCTATACCTATCCTCGGGTTAAAGCTATAATTCGCGAAGAACGGTAACACGCCCGTTGTCTCGGAGACTATATTGTTCCCTGTAAACTCCGCTAGGGGGAGCTAGTTAACCTAGTTATTCTATACCTAGTCGATATATAGCTGTAGGTACTGCTCTAGTTCCGCGTTAATCCGCTCCGTCTAGCCGTTTGTCTAGGGGTAGAACGCCGACAAGGGTCTTAGAGTAATCGCGAGGCGCGCCGACAGCGCCCTCTAGAACCCTAAAACGAACTATATACCTCTGTCCGATATAATCGTCTCTAGTATACTATAGAGCGAGTATACGCGCTTAATAAACTAGTTAGCTAGCTCGTTAGCCTCTAGTATTACCGTTATAATAAAGTAGCGTATCTTCGTAAGCCGGTTAACCACTACTACTACGTACCTAAACTCCTACCCCCTCTAGTTATATAGCGGGAGCGGCGTAATATAGTCTACCAATATATCTCGCTATAGCGCTAACGGCAGCGGGAGCGGCTTAAGGAACCCTACGGGCTTTAAGCGGGGGTTCTTCGTCTTAAAGTATAGAATATAGGCTTTAACGAACGTCCTTACTAACACGCTTATCCCTAGCTACTAGTAGACCCTGTTTATTAGGTCAAGCGTCTTCGTCCTCCCTAGGTACCTGCTAGGCCCTAACGCGTATATCCGGTAGATAAGCTACAAATAGAGCTCCGTATCGCCCGGGTCGATTATTAGCCTGCCGCGATAGAACGCCCTACCTAAGACTAACTTGCACTTAGCGAACGGCACTCTTAGCTCCCGCTTGATCTTACTTAGCTAGGCGCGTACCTCCCAGTCACTAAGCGCCTCTACTACGTCTACTATAAATAGCAAGCTCGCGTAGCTCTCCGCGATAAGGTCGTTAGCGTAGCGCGAAACGTCAAGGCCAAAGAGCTCTAGTATCTCGCCTAGTAGCTTAAAGTCGTACTTGCTACTAAAGGTCTCTAGGTCGAACTTACTCGGGTCGATCAGGGGGCGCCGCCTGTTCTATAGCCTATTATCTTTAACGTCCTTCGGTATAAACTCTAGCTTCCTACTTAGCGCGTCGGGGTAGCCGTTTACCGTGCCTAGGCGGTAGATAATCTAGAAGTCGAAACGCAACAAGAACTCCGACTAGCGTATATAGCGTAGCGATAGCTGCTTCGTTATACCGAAGGTCTGTAGGTTCTTATAGTCCGTAATAATATCGAACCTCTCAGCCGCGCCTTCGAGCTCAGGGTACTATTCTTCAAGCGCCTTAACGATCGCAAGGAGCTCCTTGTTATAGATGTCATAGTTACACTTAGCCGCAGTATACTTCGCCGAGAAATAAGCAACTAGATATAACTTGCCGTTATCCCCTTCCTATAGTAGCGCTCTACCTACCGACTAGTCTAACGCATTAACTTCCACTATAGCGCGCTTCTCCTAGTTATATATCCGTAGTGCCGGTACTGTAACAAAGCATACCTTTAGACGCTAGAAAGCCACTTCGTACTACTTGGACTACTCCTAGTCTACTATCTTCTTCGTAAGCTCGTACAGCGGCTATACGTAGCTCGAAAAACCTCGTATAAATCGGCAGTAGAAGTTCACGAACCCTAAGAACCGCTAGAGGTACCTCCTTATCTCTAGAGCCTCCTAATTACGTACCGCTTCGACCTTATCTAGGTCTATCTCAATGTCCCCGGACGTAATAATAAGCCCTAGGTACTTCGTCCGCTTTATATAGAATTCGCACTTGTCGATATCTACCTACAGACCTACGTCGATTATACGCTTTAGCACCTCCCTAACCTACTTAATATACTCCTCGAGCATACCTAAGTAGACTAGGATATCGTCTAGGTACGCCGTTACGTAGTTATCTAGAGCGTTATAGAGGATATTGTTAATGTAATGCTAGAAGGTAGCGGGCGCGCTTTATAGGCCGAACGGCGTAACTAGCGTTTCGTACAGGCCGAATCTCGTAATGAACGCTATAAGCTACTTGTAGCCTGGCGCTACGCGCACTTGGTTGAACGCCGCAATTATATCGAGCTTCGTAAAGATCTTCGCCTTATAGATAGAGTCTAGGGTCTCCTAGATTAGCGGGATAGGGTACTAGCTCTTTAGCGTCGCGTTGTTAATGCTACGGTAGTTAACGTAGATTCTAATACCTCTACCCGGCTTCTACGCTATTAGGATAGGCGACGAGGCGCTCGATCGTAAGGGCCGGATAAACCCCTTCGTAAGGTTATTATCAAGCTAGCGCTTTAGTATATACAGCTCTATTAGTAATATCGGGCGATTCCTCGAATACGGGACTACGCTCCCTAGGAGTAGCTTAATCCTATAGTTATACGTACGGTAAGGGGGCAAGATATTAGCGTCTTATAGGATAAAAGTAGCTACTAAGTCTCGGTATTCCTTTGGTAGACGCGCCTTAATCTCGTCTAGGGTAGGCGCTAGTCTATCCGCTTTGTCGAAGAACTTCTTAGAATCCTCCTCTATAATCTTATTAAGCTTCTTATCCCCTTTGGCAAGCGTATCGATAAAGCTATAGAACCTCGCTAGGAGCATTGACTTCGCGTACTCTAGTATACTCTCTTAACTTAGCAGGTCCTTAAAGAACTGCTCGGGTAGAACTAGTATATAGTCTCTCTTCTTAGCTTCTACCGCTCTCTCTAGTTCACCTATCGTAGTCCGTATAACTACTACGCCCTTCTATCGGCATACCGCCAGGAAGCTCGCTCTATTTAGGATCTTCGCGTTGTCCTAGCGGATCTTCCCCCGCGCTTAACTAAGCGGGGGCGGGGTAGCAAGGGGGGGGGACTAGGGTCTAGGGGGTAGTCTCCTAGCGCCCGCTACTGCCTCTACTGGCCTTAGTGATATAGGGGGCGGCGCTTCGACCGGAACGCCTATCGCTCCCGGCGGTACAAGCGTCCCCTGTAGGTCGGCCTATACGTCTCCCCGGGACGCGGATCTCTGCCATCTACAGGCCCGTCTCCGCCTGTCAGACCGCCTAGCCCTCTTATAGTCGGATAGCTTACTTATAGCGATAGCAACCTCGTTGTTATTACCAGAGGTACTAGAGTCGTTATCTTCGGGTACGTCCTCTACCGTTACATAGTACTACCCGCTACTCTCTAGGGGTAGGGGTGCCGCCTCTAGCTAGCCTACCTGCCGAGCGACCTAGCTTCCAATATACTCTAGAAGGCACCTCCTACGGTAGTGCTCCGTGAATTCGAGCTATAGGGTCTCCTAGTCGATCCGTAGGTTATACTTCCGTAGCTATAGGAGGCCTAAGATCACTAGGGTCTCTTTTACAAACGTTGTAACGAAGTACACTAGGGTCTCCTAGTAGTCGCTAACGACTAGCGTAAGCGCTACTAAGTGCTCGATCTAGCATAAGAACCCTCTATCAGCTAGAAATAGCGGCCGCCGTACCGCTAGCCTCTTTAGTAGCAGTCTATTTGTAACTACAAAGCTAAAATCTACAAACGCTAAACCCGTATAACCCAAGTCCATAAGTACTACGTACTCCACATTGCGCCTACTAACCGCTAGGTACAATAACAAGAGAATAGATTTAGCGCTACTACCTACTACACTAATAACTAAACTATCTCCATATCCCTTCTACGGCTAGCGGTACCCCTCCCGTAAGCGACAGTTCACAGGAGCTCCTCGTTTCCCTAGTCGTTATACAAGAAGCCGAAGCTAGAGGGTTGCTCTACTATAGACTAGTAAGCGCCGTACTCCTCCTACTCGTCTACCTCTCTAACGACAAAACCACTCTAGTTAGAGGTATCCGCAAAGCGTACAGCAAGCCCGCCTCAACCCCTCTAGTAGGCCCTAGCGTAGCCGCTTACGCCGCCGCAAGCCGGAAGGCCCCTAGAGGGAGCTTACCCAAAGCCTAGGAACCCGCCTCGGCCGTAGCCTTGTTACGCGGGCTGCTACTATCCCTAGGTAGGCTGCTACTATCCTTGCGCGTTACTACCAAAACCTCTACCGAAACCAGATCCTCCACCGCCTTAGGCGCCCCCGCGCTACAACTACCTAGCGCCGCGGGCGTTACCGCAGTCCCCTCGGCCTCTACGGCCTGCTCGGCACGCCCTTACGATATAGTCGGCCCCGCCGTACTTGTAGCATAAGCTACTCGCTCTACGCCGTTCCTTCTCCTAGGGGGTAAGCGCCGCGAGCGTCACTACATTGATCTCCATCGCGTCAGGGTATCTACCTCCGCCGTTGTTATTACTACTACCCCTAGTTCCGCCGCTCCCGGTTCCGCCGTGTAGCTTCCGCCTAAAGTCCTCTCCCTCCAGGTTAGTCGCGAGCTAGCCGGCTAGCGTAGCCTAGAGCTCAAAGTTATTAGCTGGCGGGAGCACTACCTACGTAACTATAGCGCTCGAAAGGCAGGGGGAGATCTTAAGCCGGAGCATCCGGACCCTCGTTACGTTATCGACGCCAGCGGTGTCGGCTAGGGTAGTGAATTCAGTAAGGAAGTCGTTAAACGCTACGAACTCGTTCTTCTACGCTAGTAGTTCTAGCTTGTTACTCGCTATAGCAACTACGTCGTACGTCGTATACTAGGTACGGAGGGTCTTCAGGAGGTCGGACCCAGTCTTCCACGGCTACACTACTATACTATATAGGTTCTCCTTAACCTGCTCGAGCTTCGCCGCGACTACCCGGCGCGCGCTACCGCCTAGTATAGCCTTTACGTACAGGATCTTAGTATACTTGTCCGGGAACTCCCGCGGGCGTATTCGCCAGCGGCCGCGCACCTTATCCTCCTAGTCTTCGAAGAGCAGGGTACGCTTAACAGTATCCTTCTCTTCTCTAGTAAACGGATCGGGGTAAGGGAGGGAGATCGACACGCTATAGCCGCTACTAGCGCTACTACCGCGAGCCTAGTCCAGGGCTATCGCTATTAGCGTCCTCTAGTTCGCGAGTAGCAACTTATACTCCTTAAGCTCCTTCTCGAGCGCCGTACTAGCTACGATAGACGCCTCGAACCTCCCGACAGACTCATCGAGCTTTCTCTTTAGCTCGCCGACTATCGCATTTATAGCTATAGCAAACCCCGAGAGGTCGTACCCTCTATCGTCGTCGATCGATACTATAAAAGCAGGTATAGTATTAGAGACCTCGTTCTACTATTGTTCTCTTAGCGCTACGCGTAGCGCTACAAGTCTCGGCAGCAGCGATACCGCAAGGTCGGCGCCGCTCATTATCTTCGCGCTCATCTTCGTAGGAGCGTTGTCCGGTTCGTCGGAATACTATAGTCCTATTCGTCGGAGTCTTATAGTCCTGTTCGGCGGACTACTATTGTACGTAGGATGCTCGTCCTAGTAGTTAACTCGTACTACGTAGGTGGTCAAGAAATGAAAACAAAGCCTAGTACGTCGGGAAAAGAAGCGTTCTAGTCGGTCTAGTACGCTCTCTGTTCTAGAGCAGACGACTTAGCTACGCGCGCGAGTTGAAGGTGCAACCTACTGTAACGGTCGTATATAACAAGGTTGTACAATAGTGCAACCTTCGTAGGAGCTCGCGAGGGCTAAAGGCTCTACGCGGCGAGCTCCACCTAGTATGGAGCTACGCTCCTCTAGCTACAGGGTGCTTAGCCAACCACATAGCATGGCACATGACATAGCACATGACACAGGCTGTGCCTGTGACAGGGGATATATTGTCGTTATACTAAGAGGGGAGACGGTTAATTACGTGGATTATAGCTTCTTCTACTAGTAGCTAGTATCCTTTAGAGAAGCCTGCCTCTAGATTCGTAGTTCTAGCGCTATCTATAATCGTACAACCTACGCGTTCGGCCATCGGGTTCTATTCTAGGCAGTCTGCCGCGGTCGTTGTAAATCGCTTCCTACAGGACTTGTACTACTTACGTAGTTGTTTAATCGAGAACTCTATACCGTTATTAACGTAGATCTCTTAAACTTTAAGACTACTCTATATTTCTATAAACTCGATATAGTTAACGACTACTTGGAAACCCTCCGACTTCTTGTTAACGGCGATATACTAGTAGAAGGTAGAGAACTAGTTAATAATGTAGATGGCGTAGTTCTTGTTACTAACGCCAACCAGGGTATATAGAATCGAATCTATATGAATCTTCTAGAGCGTATAGGAGACTTTTGGCAGTTTATCGTAAGAGATCTGCTTGGTTAACTTGCCGAGATAGCACTACTTGCAGCGGTACTGCTTCGCTTACTAGCTGCTAATCCAGATGCCTATACGCTTGCAAGCTAAGATAACTTCATTAACAATTGTATATATAAGTCTTTAGTATATAGTAGCGTAGTTGATTGCTAGGAGGGCGATATAGTCGATCGCGACTATAATAGCTTCGTCCTTAGGTTCTAGGACCCTTACAACGTTAAAGATTAGAATCCCTCTAACCTATCTTAACTAAGCTAGTTCTCGGCTAGATTTAATATTAACTACTTGTTTAGTTATACTATTAGGGACCGCGCTATACTTATCTATCTAGCTAGTTAATACAAGGTTAAGGGGGGTGAACTTAGAGAGGATAGCATTCGGAATAACCATGTTAGTCACTCCGCTACAACAACGAACGTAGGGGAAAGCCACTGATCCGCCGCGGGTTAGAAGCGAAGTATTACCATTAGCTAAGGTTACCTTAATCGGCTATAGTAGATTAGTAAGATCTTTGAACTATTTAGGGTCGTTGAACATACTGTTCGACGCTCTCGAGTTAAGACAAACCGTATCCCTTATAATGTAGGTGTTAAAAGTAGCAGCCCCTGTAAGTGCTATACTAGGGGGGTTAATCGTTAGCGATGTTATAGTAGGGTTGATCGCTAGGTTAGCGACGCTCTTATTGTTAATGCCTTCTATTACACCCGAATCCTAGCTATATACGCTACGGTTAGCTTCTATATTCGGGGATACCGCGGGGTTAGCGGTTCCGGTAGTATCGTTGCCGGCGTTATATTAGCGTAAGAACTTAGCCTTAAGCTCTAGGTAGAGGACCTAGTAGCTACTGTTACTACTATTATAGTAAATCTTATAGTGGTTGTAATATAGAGTGTATATAAGGTATCTATATGTTCGGCCGTACTTGGGATCGCTATAGAGCTTCCCTTTGGACTTAGGGTTGCTATCGTCTTGCTTTTTCTTTATAGCTAGTGTTAATAGAGCTAGTATACTAGTTATTGCTTGCTTATTTACCTTAGTTGTAATAAGGTTAAGGAGGGTCGAGTATATAAGCTAGCTAGTTTAGAGCTAAAACTTTAGTATATCGGTCTAGTTACTATTATACTTGCTTAGACCCTAAAGAAGGAAGGCTTATTGTATCTTCTTATAGGGATTGATCCTAACGCTCTATAGTCTCGTATATAGGAAGAGGAATCTAGTAATAAAGGCCCTAAGGGAGTTGTACTTGCTCGTATCTATCGATACGAACTCCTAGATTATATTGCACTAGCCCTTATTAGACACGTTACTAACTAAGCTACAGACGATCTTAAAGAGGGCGTAAGGGTTACTCTTGCTATTAGTCTATCTACAGCTCTTAATAATCTCTATTACGCTATTAAGAGAGTTGCGAATCATTAGGTACGCTAATCCGCAAGCGGCTCTGAAACTATCGTGGACCGCTTTCGGCGTATCCGGAGAGGGGGGGATTACCGTGCTATTAATATAGTCAGTATATCCAAGGGCGTAAGCGTATCCTCTTACCGCTTCTTTCTAATCTTCAATGTTAGAGTCTCCCTTAAGCTTAGGGAGGGTCGGAACAGTAACCTTAGCCGACTTAGTAGTCGTGTAGTTACTATTAGCGAGGGCTTAGAGTTGTTAGAGTAGGTATATAACCAAGTCTAGTGTTTGTTATACCTCTTAAGGTACTAGCTGCTACTAGGCCGGCTTATATTAGATTGGCTCGTTCTGGAGCTACTCCTATAGAAAGTCTTCCTAGGCGGACATCGCGATTATAAGGAAGAGAGAGAGAGGGAGGGAGTCGTTAGTAGGAAAATAGAGCTATATTCCGATATATTGACTCGCAAGTGTAAAAAGAAGGTCAGTCGTACGATTAAGAATCTCGTGCGATTAAAAGAAGGTTACTTGATCAAAAGACAATCGAATCGTATCGATCTAGAGGTTGCAATAGAAGCAACAGGGTCTTATAACCTCTTGGAGGCTCACAGCGCAATTGGTAGGGGCAAAGTGAGGCTCAATATTGATGATGATGATCAGGGAAAGAGGCCAGAGATGGCTGTACGCTAGCTACAATGTGCCCAAGGTGGTGGAGGGCTTGACCCTACTGTGGGTCGGACCCACAGGTGCCAAGAGGATGCATTCGGTGATGTCTGTCTGCCGGTAGAGCTACACCGGAGCCAGGGGAAAATGAGGATTACTGATTAATGATATTTTGCGGCTGCGGCGCGGGATACGGCGTGCCAAAGCCAAGAGAAGAAGCATTTATTGACGCCGAGTCCGGAGCGGAGCTGTGTGTGGCCCGGCCATGTTGGCTCAGGCGGGTCTTGTTGGTCCCGACCCATAACCGGGGATGAAGATCCGGGGCAAGGAGGCAGGGGGGGTAAGAGGCCGGCTTGCTCCCCACCAATCGAGAGGCCGGCTAGTCGGAGAGAGGCTTTAGACCCCTCATCCCCTGGCCCCAAATGGGAAAGGCAGAGAAAAAGTAACAAGCCCGTTGGGAAGTGCTTGCGGGGTTTCTCGCGGGCTCCCCCGTTTGATCGGGCTGAGGTGTGGGGGCCTTTCGAGGTTGAAGCCTTTCCCAATGAGAGTGGACTTGCATATGTCGACTGTCATCACCGCAGGCAGACGACGACAGGTCGCTTTGAGCCAGCGGCTGCTGGATCAAGTTGCCCGGAATCACGACCGGGTAACCGGGTTCTGGGAACAGTCTGGACCATCGGGGTAGCAAGTCCATTGTCTCACGTGGGCTGGGCCGCGGGCATTGTTCCTCGAAGCGGCTGGATGCAGACGGATTATCGTTTGTGCACAAAGGTATCCTCCAAGTCGCTGTAGTCGTCTTCTTCGTCAATCTCCGGGGCGTCAGGCCTCGCCACAGCCGCTGGGACAAGCTCCAAGGGGGGTTCCTCCCGCCTCTCTGCCGGAAACCTGGGTTGCAAACGCTGGAGACCACCCCACGGAGGTGGGCCTTGATCTGCCTCGCCAATGCATGCAAGCACGTAATTCTGGGCGTCCGAGAAGAAGATGGATGGCGAGCTCGAGCTGTCAATCCCAAGCCACAGCGCGCGGGGCTTGCCACCCGCCTTGGCCCCGGGCAAGCGCTGGCAAAAGTTGACCGGCCGGGGCCCTTCCGAGAGGGGATCCCACACAAACACCAAGCCGTTATATTGATCACCTTCGCACTTGACCAGCAGGGTCTCGGGGATACGAGGGTGCCAAGAGAGTGTGGCCACGTTTCCGTGGAAGAGGAGCACTGCACGGAGCTCTGTGGCCTGCACATCCCAGATCCAGATGGTGCTGGGCGAGTCGTCCAGCCGCGTGGCGACAAGGGTTGAGGAAGAATCAAAGGTAATCGAGGCGCAACCCGACACTGGCTCCGAGTTGTCCCGCAGGGCCGGCGCCGGAGAAATCGCCTGCGTGGCTCGCAAGAAGGTGTGAAGGTCAGGCCCTGCTTGTGAGACGCTGATCTGCTCCTGCCAGACCTAGACAGCCAGGTTAATCACGGGAACGAGACGGGGATCGGCGATGCGGATCTGCCACCCACCTGGAGAGTCTCTCGCGGGACTAGAGTTTTGGGGTGCCGCAGTCGCATGGTCTCCGTGACGGACGCCATGCTGATGATGCAGACTGACCTGCTGCAGTCACCAATGGCGAGATGGCGGGAATCCCCAGAGAACTGGATCGACTTGACACCAGCCCCAAGCGCGTAGTCTTTGTCTTCGGGTAATGGGTTGGCAGGCCCTGTCCACGTCTTGAAGACGTGGCCATCTGACGTGTAGAAGATCATCCGGTGGCCCTGGGAAGCCGAGTCCCATACAACCAGCCATCGTCCGTCAGGGCTCCAGGCGAGTCCCTGGGCATCGACGGTGTCGGGTGCCCAGGACCTCTGCAGCGCTCGTGCTGGCGAGCTGTGTATGCTCACCATGTCCTTACCCGCAATCCTTGTCAGCAGCGCGAGGTGACGTGTCCCGGGCCGGAACGAGAAGCATCTGCAAGCAGACGAAGGAGAAAAGACTTTGGGGTTGGCCATCTCGGTCGCCGTAGACGATGCAAGATCGAAGACGGCAAACTTGAGGCCGAATGGAGAAACAACACAAATCTCGGCGTCCGAGGCACCGAAGCCAACATAGGCCGGCTTGGTGCCCGCGGCAACATGATTCCGAACAGTGGCCTGGAATCTGTCGTCCACAGCCGACACAACTCGGACACGCTCGGCGTCCGCTATGAGCAGTAGGCGCGAGGAGGGCGACCACTGGAAATGAAGCACGGGGCCTGCAAAGTCACCGAGCTTGATCACGTTGGCTATGCTCAGCCCGCACACAGCCCGAACATTGACAACGCTTAAAAAGAGTGTTGCGACGTATCGGCCATCGGGACTCGGGAGGGAGTGGATGGACGCTGTTGACTGTCAGTGATCCTTGTCCTGCACACGCTATGTGGTTGTCATCTCACATTTTAGCGGTATTGAAAATTGCATTTTGGCCCGAGGTAGGTTTTGTTGGGGAAGTCGTATTCAGTGAGGCAGGAGACAGACCAACAATGTGCTCTGCTACCTCGGTGCTGCTCTCTCGTGCCTTCCTGAAAGTCTTCAAGATGGATGTATATGTATGTACAAGTGCCGCCATGGACTGTGTGGTCAGTGCGGGCAAACAAAACAAACTGCGGCGACCCCCGCGCAGAGTGGGCATGGTGCCAAGGCCGCTTCATTCCCATTGGTTTCGCTGACGGCCAGCTTGGGCCCTGGGTTCTCGCCGCCTTCCGAACTGGTCGAGACGGGGCCCACTTGCACCGAGTCCGGCTGACCCCGCGGAGACCTGGGACTTGCCACACGTCCTCTGATCGACTCGAGGTGGTGTTGAGTCACTGATAGCAATCCATCTTCCGTCATACCCGTTGCAAAGAGAGGTATTTACTTGCCCCGTTGATGTGTGATGCCGTCCATCTCCGTGGGCCGGATGGGCAAAAAAACACAATAACCTAATTTTCTTCGCCATGTTTTGCCTCTTTGCACAGATCCACGGAATCCGTCAAAACGGCTGAAACAGAATGACGGCCGCTGCACGTTGCGTTGCCCGGTGTCTCCGACCCGGGGCGCTGCAGGTTGTTGTACCATCAAATCGGATCCCGTCGCAAGTAAGACGAGTTGCGTCGGCGGCCACAGGCAACAAGGCCGAGACAATCCAACCCGAGCCTGTGGCCCCATCAGAGCATGAGGCACCATTACAAAGTCCAAGGGACGACGGCCCCATCACGTCGCGCAAAGACCGCCTCCGCGACGCCAGGCCCTTTTCCGACTTTCTGACAGACACCTTCCACCGCCAACACGACTACCTGCGCATCTCGGTCACAGAGCGATGCAACTTGCGCTGCGTGTACTGCATGCCCGAGGAGGGCGTGCCGCTCTCCCCCACGCGGGAACTCTTGACGACCCCGGAGATCGTTTTGCTCTCGTCCCTCTTCGTCTCGCAAGGCGTGACCAAGATCCGACTCACGGGCGGCGAGCCGACGGTCAGGCGGGACATTGTGCCCCTGATGCAGCAGATTGGGGCGCTGCGTGCCCACGGCCTCCGGGAGCTGTGCCTGACGACCAACGGACTCTCGCTGCACCGCAAGCTGGAGGCCATGGTCGAGGCGGGCCTGACGGGCGTCAACCTCTCGCTCGACACGCTGGACCCGTGGCAGTTTCAGCTGATGACGCGCCGAGCCGGGTTTGCCGCCGTCCAGAAGACCATCGGCCGCATCTTTGAGCTGAACCGGGCGGGCGCCGGCATCAAGTTCAAGATCAACTGCGTCGTCATGCGCGGACTGAACGATCGCGAGATCCTCCCTTTCGTGGAGCTGACGCGCGAGAAGGATGTCGAGGTGCGCTTTATCGAGTATATGCCGTTTGACGGCAACAAGTGGAGCAAGGGCAAGATGTTCAGCTACCAGGAGATGCTCGAGTTGATTCGTGCTCAGCATCCGGGCCTGCAGAGGGCCCAGGACCACAAGAACGATACGAGCAAGACCTTTCAGGTGCCTGGCTTTGCTGGGAGGGTTGGCTTTATCACCAGCATGACGCACAACTTCTGCGGGACATGTAACAGACTCCGGATTACCGGCGACGGGAATCTGAAGGTGTGTCTGTTTGGCAATGCCGAGGTCTCTCTCCGGGATGTTATACGAGGGGTGAACAACGGCGAGCCCATCGACGAGGCCGCTTTCGAGTCGCTGCAGCAAGCGGCTGTGGAGAAGTTGCAAGGTCTCTCCCCCAGCGCTGAGCCTCTGGTGGTACCAAACTCTGAGGAGCTGCTCAACTTGATTCGCATGGCTGTCAAGGGAAAGAAGGAGAAGCACGCTGGCATCGGAGAGCTGGAGCACATGAAGAACCGACCGATGATATTGATTGGTGGGTGACAGACCTCCTAATTTTCTTGTATGCTTGTTTTCTCATTCGGCGGAGTTTTGGGTGTGCATGGTGCTGGGACATGGCGCATATATTGGATACCTCTCAAGGGCTTGAATAGGATCTGGACAGAGCAGCTAAGTAGAAATATAGATCCATCATCAGCACCCCGGCGTCTTCCCCGGCCTCACCAAGTCAGATTTTCACCCAACTGGCTCCCCTCGAGCAGATTCACCGCGCCCCTGCCCAGCCTCATGACCGCCCTCCCGTCAGCCACCACCCACCACGCCCGGCTCTTCTCAACCACCCCGCGACGACACCACCGCCAACCTCCGTCCCCCCCCAAACCCCCGCCGCAACCAAAACTAACGCACGTCACCCCGACCGGCGCGGCCCACATGGTCTCCATCTCGGCCAAGACGCCCACCCGGCGCACCGCCACGGCGAAATGCACCGTCCGCTTCTCCAACCGCACCGCCCTGCCGCTGATCCGCGACAACCAGATGCAGAAGGGCGACGTGCTGGGCGTGGCGCGCATCGCGGGCATCATGGCGGCGAAGCGCACGCCGGACCTGGTCCCGCTGTGCCACCCGCTGATGCTGACGCATGCCGAGGTGGAGCTGGAGCTGGTTGACGGTCAGGGTCAGGGGGAGGGGGAGGAAGGGAAGGTGGGCGGGGGGGTTGAGATCACGGCGACGGTGTCGTGCGATGGCAAGACGGGGGTGGAGATGGAGGCGCTGACGGCCGCGTCGGTGGCCGCGCTCACGGTCTATGACATGTGCAAGGCGGTGGACAAGGGGATGGTTGTTGCGGGGCTAAGGGTGGTGCTGAAGGAAGGGGGGAAGAGTGGGCGGTGGGTCGAGGGGGGTGGGAGTGAGTGAGGTGTGGTTGTCTGTCTGGCTCGTGGTTCAGGGGGCGAAGGGACTGCATCTGTAGGGGCGTTTACACCACCGTTTACATACTATGTATAGACAAAGAGCAAAGGGGGTGTTTGCGAGGCCGACGGGGACTGGCAGTGGGTAACTTTCGACATACCCCCTTTGCTTCACCTCCCTCAACGCCACCATCAAAAGTTCGCTTCCAGTGCCGCCAAGAGGGCAGCTCCCGCGCATCAATGGGGGCTTTCTGGTTGGCATGACGTAACGAGAATCAAGGGGCAGCGCCGATGATGACAAGCGCCGCTACGCTAGCAGAGAAATGTGACGCGCCTTAGCGCATCTTGTCTGCATCTCGCACGGGGGCTCGGTCCAAAGCCTTTGTTTTCCGTGCCATTGTTTCCCTCCCGGACGGAGCATCAAAGGAGAACGAAAGGCAGGAAAAACAGATGCGGAAACCCACGCCACGGACTTCCTTCCTCCTCCGAGAACCGGGAACGGCCCAGCTAATTAATTCGACCCCACAAAAGACGATCCAGTGGACCGGGGTCCGCACCAATCACTGCCCGACGATAACCTTCTGCTCCTGTCAACCAATCGTAAGTACGCTGTGTATCCCCGCGCTTTGCGGCGGTGGAGACCCAGCGCATCTCTTGGCGGCCAGCCAAGAGGCCCGCGACGCTTGCCTCCGTGTGTGTCTGGCGGGAAGGTCTCACCAGAGCCTCTGCATCGTCCCCCCAATCGGTTCAAGGACCACGAGGACGAAATCATGTGCTTTATAAGGGGTGGAATGTGTTATTATTCGACCCATGCACGGGTGTACAGGAATGCCGTTTTGTACAGTCCAAGTTCTGCAAGCCGTTTGAAGATCCCCAATGAGCCAATCCACCAGCTCCATCGTTGAGATCGAGATATATCAGCGGATATCGCCACCGCCAGAAGCTGTACCCCGGGCTGATCGGCATGCTCACGAATCACACTCCCCTTGGGACTAGGAAAGAGGGAAAGCGATTCGCGGCTCACGCGGCATGCCATCCTTGACGAATGGAGACTGCAGTGTAACGGTGTTCTACGGGTGTTTATGCATATATGGCATATATCGATACATCGGAGCGAGGAAACGATGTGTACAGGGTTTGATGTGAACCTGTCCGCCTGTTCAGGTTTGCGATATATTCATCGACACATCATGATGCTGGGCCAGCTGCCTAGCCCTTCTTCGACTTGCCGTATTAAACATGAGAGGTCGCCGTCCATACCCGAAATGGCTATGCCACCACAAAACGCCGCCCCTAAAATAGCCACAGCTGTGCCGAGGGCTGCTAGGCGAGGTAGATGATTGCGAAAGGCGAGATTAAGACGGAGAGTAACCAGGACGCCAGCCCTCTAGAACTGCGGTGCCACTTGCCGATCGAGGGCGGGGAATGGCGGGAAACGGGCAATGTTCGGCCGCAGGGACAGATTCGCAACGGCGCGGCCTGCCCCATAGCACCAGTCTGCGAGGACGTGTCCGGCTCTTGCATCCAGTCGGTTGCAATTGGTATGAAGATCCCGTCGCGCTCACATAACCAGACAGCACGAGTTCTGCTTCTTGGCAGACTTGTAGAACATCTTGCTCTGCGAGCTTAGGTCGGAGCTCTTCGCAACCAGGTCGTCCAGCTTCTCGCCGCGTTGCAGGACCTATCTCTGGTTAGCTTCCCTGATTCAAAAACACGGACGCCGTATTTTCAGACCTGGTCAATGGCCTTGTGGAGGATGATCTTGGTATCATCCAGTTGTTCTTGAATCTTGGCAATACTGCTCGCCTGACTCGCGTCTTGGTAGTTGTTCAGGAAATCATTGACGGCCGGAAACGCAACGTCGCCATCCTTGGTGGCGGCCTGGATGGTGGCGAGCGGCACCTCGGACAGGAATTGGTCCATGAGCTTGGAGAGAACGCTGTGCGCCGCGAGGTGGGGGTAGTCCTTCGTGATGACCACTCCAGCGACACCCTCGGACCGAGCATAGCAGTGGACAACGTAGTCTAACGCGTTAGTGAGCGAGGCCCGGTGCGAAATGTCTTCTTATATCCGGAACGCACCCTGCTCCTCGACACTCTGCCTTTGGCCAGGCGAGGTCCGCTCCGCCACCGTCTTGCTGATCATGGTCATGAAGTTCCCATATTCATTTCGGGTGAACCGGGAGAATTCGCTGAGTTCGTGCGCCGCGCATAGCTGCAGCGCGGGCTTCTTGGTGTTGTCGAAGACCTGCGGTGCTGGTCAGCCAGCAGCCCCTTGGGAGCGACAGCGGGAACGTACGCCGACATAGTAGAGCTTCATGATGGCAGCCCGAGTTCCTTTCGACCGGGAGTGTGCGATATGTACGGGGCAGCTTACGGCCCGGGAAATTCGTCGGGGCCGGTGATGGACGGGCGGTGTTCGGGGATGTGGGGCGACTCGGGACGGGGGTAGACACCAACGCGACGGCACTCGAAGCTCGGGTTTATTTTCGGATCGCCAAGTCGTCTAAAGAGTCCTGGGACGCAGGTATCAAAGGATCGTGTGGGGCCGCTTGTGGGGAGGTGCAGGAATGCAGAATCGTCGACACGCAGGCGGCTGGAGATGGAGATGTCGTTCGACGATTGCCGTGTCACAGGCGGCCGGCCAGGTGAGACGTGGCGCAGCGAAGTTGCGGCCAAAAGCTTGCCCGATGCCGACGCGGCCCCGGGTGAGCCTGACTTGAACCCCGCAAGACCGCGTGCCTTAGTGGTCTGGGCTTCCCCGCCAAGTGCCCGAGGTGCCTGATTTGCTCCAAGGGCCAGGCAAGGCCCATTGCCGAAGGATCGATGCTCCGAGGAGGAAACGGTCTACTGTAATATCCAAAATATCCTTACAAGGAGGCTCCATGTCTCACACTTCAACCCCCGTCCAATCATTTGCGATCACCCTTGCTCTGTCTCTGTCTCTGTCTCTGTCTTAATCCCAGATGTCGAAAACGACACCAGCGAGCCGACCCAGCCTCCCAGCCAGATCTCAGCAGCGTATGCAGCGCCCTTGTGTATCTCGTTATTTCGTACTGAGTAACTATGTACATGCATACGCCAGCCTCGCGCAAAGGCAAAGGGCGGCATGCGACTCGCAGGGGTCAAGGTTGACCCATGTGTCTGCACGCCGCGCACACTGACCGGGTCAGGTCCAAGCAGCAACCCCTCGAACGCCGCTTTCGCTTTCGGAATGGCATGTTCACTTCCTGGCGAAAGCTTCCGGGCAATACAGAAACACATGCCCTTCCAGCAAGCGTCCCAGCGTGTCGAGTTGAATTGAACTCTAAAGCCAGGCTGCAGAACCGCATGGGCTGCAGCGAAGAAGACATGAGAGCAGTTGCCGCATCTGTTCATGACAGGGCCGTTACGAGTGGATGCACCTTCCATCCTTCCATGGGCTTCCCAACTTTGGTTCCACCGCTACTTTGCCCACTGGCGGCCTAGAGAGATCTGGTGTTCCCAGCTTCGGATCCAGGATCGATCAATTAACTGGCTCCCCGCCCCTGCAAGATCCCCCCATCAGATGGTCGACCCACCCGTAATAAGAAAAGATAACGCCCTCGTTGCCGGCTTCACGTTCAACCTCGACTGTGCTTCCTCCTTGTTCTTGACCTTATCCCGCCCAATCTTCGGCTGCAGAAAGACCGATCAAGCTTGTGAGGAATTACGCGCACAACCTCCCGAGTGAACCGTCGCTACAAAGTCCAGTCGGTTAATTACTGCACGTCGGGACTCTGTGGCGGCGACACCCTGGATCCTCTCAATTCCCTTGGCCGGGTCGCCACTTTGTGTTCATCGGCGTCGACCTCCGTCTTCCACCACTGGCTGTTCCAACATCCAATCCTGCCCCCGCAGAGAACTCTCTCTTCTCTCTCACTCAACGAGCAAACCAGTGTTTAGACCAGGTTGCATTGTCTCGGCGCGGGTGATTTTGACCCCCACCGCTCGCGTCAGTCGCTGTACTGCATTGTTGTGTCGTCACCCGCCATATTAGCCACGCGCGACAGCTCCATGGCGACCGACTTTGTAATGCCCAGAATGCCGGGTCAGGAGCAGCAGCCGCCTCATTATGGCCATCAGCAGCAACTGCGCCAGCAGTACCGCTCTCAACCGCAACCCCCGTCCTTTCAGCCGACTCCCATCACGACCACTTTTCAGCCATCCACACAATACAACTCGCCAGTGTCGCCGCTCAGCACCTCGGGCAATTTCTCACCCACCGCCCAAAAGAACTACATTACACGGCAACTCCGGCCCTTGTATGTTCCCGCTGTGCTACGGCCGACCGAGTTTCCGTCCAAAGAGCCGTTGCCGACCCCCTCAACACCCCAAGATGAAGACGAGACGAGCGAGCAAACCCTGCGACCCAACAGTAGCTTCATGAACCTTGGCGGGCTGAGCGCATTCGGCCGGCTTAGCCGGCGGTCTACCGGCGACAGCACCAAGAGCACCGACAGCAATCCCATGAATCTCGACCACTTCCCCGATCCCAGCGGCGCCCCGACCCGCCAGCATTGGAAGGTAGGTTCCCCGCATCCCCGAACGGAACCCCTCCCCGCAATCACTAACATGGCCGTCTCCGCAGCCCGACCACGAGTCCGCAGTCTGTGATCATACGACATGCAAGCGATACTTCAGCTACTTCACGCGCCGGCACCACTGCCGCAAGTGCGGCAACATCTTTTGCGACGCGCACAGCGCCTTCGAGATCCCCCTCGACCAGGACGCCAACTTCAACCCGCGCGGCGTGCCCAGCCGTGCGTGCGGCCATTGCTATGCGCAGTTCAAGGAGTGGCGGTGCATGGCCAACACCCAGTCCCCCACCGTCCGCATCTCCCCCGACGGTACCCGCCGCTTCGACTCCCCCACCACTCCCGTCGCCGCCTCCCCCGCCGCTCCCGGCTTCGGCGTCACGGGCCACATCCCCGAGGTCGCACACAGCGTGCCGAGGGACTGGAATTGGAGCACATTCTAACAAGGCACCAATACCTGCCGGTTGCTTTGTTCCGGCGACAATAATCCCCATATCAATTGCACCAAAACCTGGCCCCGGTCTTCCCGGCAGCCGATAATACCAGGCAAACAACAAATACTAGCCCTGTCTGTTTTCAGACGGGCCACACCAGGACAGGCGACGCGATGCCCGACCCACGGGTCGCCGGATTCAACAAGACCGAGAGAGAGACAGCGAGAGAGAACGGAGAAACGAGAATTTCACAGAATCAGCGAGCAGACAGACGGACAGACAGACAGACAGATGGACGGGATGGAATGGGTTTAGAAGGGGGCCACTACAGCATAGACCGGGGCCGGGGCTTGAGATGCCGAGCTAGACGGTGCATCTCGCCGTTTCTTTTTTCGACTTCCCCACATGCATATCGGAGATCCAGGCAGGCAGGCGGGCAGACAGACTGTCAGGTAATACCCCGTGTGGAGGTGGGGTGCAGAGGAGGATGGTGCTGCTGGGCGACGCGTTTTCGTCGAGGATAAAGGGGCGGGGTGGTGGGTGCGTGGTCAGCTCTTGCCCACGCCCTGGTGCTGCTGAGAACACTAGGTGTTCTGAGCATGGCGTTTCTGCTTGGTTGAGGAAGGCGCTTGGGTGGGGGGAAGGGGGGGGGTTGGCTTCTCATATCGTGCTCGCCGGGCGGCGACGCAATCTTTTTGTTTTTTTCCCATGAGGGGATGGAGATGGGGATGGGGATGAGGACGGAGATCAGGATCTATTGAGTGGTGGCGGGGGGTTTTACTGTCCTGCTCCTGTTGTGGGCGGGTCGATGTTGCCTGTGTTTGTTGCAGCTAGCACGACGGACGGCTTTTGTTGTTGGGTGATCTTTTTCATCACGACTGGGGTTGGAGATGCTTCTTCTCCTCCTGTTCTACGTATGGAGTATTAATGACATGGCGTTGTACGGCTTGGTGGCAGTTTAAGATCGTGGTGCTCAGCGGGGCAGGGAGGCTTTGCCATCGGTTGTTGTGCTACGGATTACCTCAAGGCAAGACGCTACAGTGGTAGAGCTTGTCATTGAACTGCCGGCTTTTTCATCTTCATTATAGTGATTATACAGTGTTCACAAAGTCCAAACCACTAATCAGTTTCATGTACTCCATAGAATGGTTTGAACATTTTTTTGTCGTGTTGCTTTTTACCCAGCCGTGCCTCCTTGAACTCTAGACACAATGTACACCTAACGCAATGCAATGATAGCAGTCCCTTTGACCTCTAGCCCCCAAAAGTCACTCGGATAGGCTTCCTTCCAAGAGATCACTCCAGCCAATCTCAGCCCGATGGCTTCTCCCTCGCCAACTCGCAGAGCGCTGTGATTCATTTCCCCGTACCCTTTTCATGAACTCATCACGGGTTATGGCCCTGGTGTGTCAGGCACCCGTGTGTATTTTCCGATCCCGCTTTGTAGTCATCTCCCCTGTGTTCCTCGGCACTGGTTTACCTCAGTGTCCCGTTACCTACCCCGATACTCTGAAAAAAGTTCGTCTTAGGGTTGAAATAAGTTGTAGCGTCAGTCTGCAGCAGTACATGTCGCTCAACATGTTTTGATGTGATTTGTTTTCGTCTTGATGTTTGGTGTGTTTGTTTTCCATGCCATCATGCATGTTTACTTACGGCTCCGCAGCACGCGGCCGTTGGAAGTCTTCCCGTTGGCCTTCTTGGTCTCGGTGTCGCTGTCGATCGCCTGTTCGTTGCTCTCGCCGTACACCTCACGCTCGAGGCCCTTGGCGGCATCCCAGCCGGCCCTCTCGGCAAGCTGGACGTTGCTCAAGCGGCGGGCCGCAGCCTTGCGGGTTTGGCTGTTGTGGCTGCGCCGGGTGTAGCTCTCGATGAAGAAGGACACGAAGAGGTAGGTCAGCGGGGCCAGATACACCACGTTGAGCCAGACAGCCCAGGTGGCACCGTTGCTGGTGACACAGGGCATCGCCTGGTGTGTGTATGCCCCCTTAACGCTGTCGAGAACACCGGCAGCGACGGCAGCCACCGAGCGGTTGGCGGCAGCCGACACAGAGGATGCAGCAGCATCAGTCTGGGAGACGGCAATGACGGGGATGGTGTAGCTGATGAAGGAGTGCAGCATGGCGCACGAGGCACCGACGAGGAATTGCGTGATTTGCATCGAAGTCAGAGTGCGCTTGATGAACATGGGCACGCGGATCTTGAAGGCTGTAATGGTGTAGTACGTGTACTGGAGTATCAAGTTAGCCACGATCCCCCCCCACTTCTGGTGGTGAACTTACCATGACAGCGTGGATGAACGAGTTGAAAAAGACAAAGATCCAGATGGGGACCGACATGTAGCGGATGCCAGCCCACATGCACAACATAGCTCCGGCATGGTGGTAGGTCTGGAGGGTCGAGCTGAGCTTGCCCTTGGCGAGGATGATCAGAGTATCAAACACTTCGTAGAACTTGCTGAGATAGAACAGCCAGCCGTAGAAAGCGAGACCCTCATTCCAGACACGTCCGCCAGTGAAGCGGCTCGGGAGGCCCTCGGGTGTGAGAATGCCGTCGGGTGAGGGCGAGAATGTCTGCCACGACTTGGTGTCCTCGCTGTAGAACGCGGCATTGCCAAGACCAGCCGGCCCGTTGATTTGGCACACCGAGTCGAGAAATCCGGCAACTCCCTGGGGCCCGAGAGGGCTGACCATGGTGCGTCTCATGACACCAAGCATCCCCCACCAAGTCCATGCTGAATAGACGGCCAGAAAGACATTGTGGGCGATGACGAACCAGCGGAAGGCGCGGGTTTTGCTGATGGCCCAGGGCTTCTTTCCCGTGGATTTGTTGTAGATGTTGAGGACCTTCGCGGTCACGGCATAGACGGCGGCGATGGTGAGAGGTACCTTCGGATCGAGGACGGCATGGTAGATGTGGTCCGGGATGTCAATCGGTGGGGCGAAGGACGTGCTGCCGGCAGGCGGCGGGGGGATGAATCCCGCATTGGGATTGGGGGGGAACTGGAAGAGAGACGCCTCAGGGAGCGAGACAGAGAAGGATTCGAAGGCCATTTTTGCGGCAATGTCCTTCTGGGCTGATCACAACACGAGTTGGAAACTGTCGAAGAGCTTCCTCGAGGGAAATGGCGTGGTGGACGGTCGATTCTTTTTGTGAAAACCGAATTCCCAACGCTTTTCTTTGGGATCCCGCCAAGCTGCAGGTCACACGAACGAGGCGGGTGGGGTGTGGGCACGGTACGTCCGCTCTATTGCGTGATGCCGAGCAAGTAGGAGCAGGTAGGGATGGGGTGTGGTGAGTCGGTGACTGAGGGCAAAAAGACTGTGAAAAAGATAAGGAATGCAGGGGGCTAGAAGAGGGAAATGTCAAGAGCGAACAAGGTTCGGGAATCGGGTTCGGGAGCGAGTTGCAATTATTAAGCCACCCAAATGATAACTTCCATGTATGTATGAAGTAGGTACTTGGTACAAACACAGGGGTTTCTTTTTCTGTTGGAACACTCTCTTGTACCAGCCCCAGGTTGAGCGCGTCAAGTCTCGGGTGTTGTGTTGTCGATATCGCCTCCCCCCAACAAGGCAAAAATCGGTTAGCAACAACAAAGAAAACGAGAGGTCCAGATGAAACGAAAAGCCTGATCTTCTTTCGCCGCGGGGATCCGATCCAAGAGCCCCATGCTCACCGAGGCAGGAGTGGAGTGAGTGAGATCTCGCTGGGCCGTCCCGTCGGCCCAGTCCCTTGGTCCCTCTATCGCGGGTAGCTACAGTAACGGAGTCGCCGTCTCTGGCTTGCGTCCAGCGGAACCCAACCCTCACGATTAGCAAAGATCTCACTACCTTGTTGGCTATCACATGCTTTGTGTTTAAAAATTAAATACAGAAATACCAAAAGCGCTGGGTCCATGTCATCCAGATCCATCGGGATTCGGGAACCCGATTCGAAAATTGATCTGCCGAGGCTGGCGATGTCCGTCAAGGGTCTAAGCGCCCTTCTCATTCGTCAATTGAATTCAACAAAATGCTGAAGCTCCACTCTTCCCCAACAGCGTCAAAAAGCTGCAGGAGCGCACAACAGGCTCCCGCTTCCCCGGGACGACATGTCTTGGCACATACGCTTGAAACATCGATGTCACCGACCTTCCTTCCAACACTTCGCGATAGCGGCCTGAGATATCACATGCCACGGGACTATTCTCCTGCAGTGCTCTAAATCGATGTACTTGTACACAGTCGATGAACCGCGCATTCAACGGTTTTGGGATTCGAAGTTGAGTGGTAGGCACGACGCATCTCATATCCGTACCTTCCTTTTCTTCCGTTGAACCTGATCTCCAACATCTTCTTCAGGAACTGTTGGCTGGCATGTGACAGTCTAGCTTGAGAATCCCCGGCGGTGGAACTTTATGACGCACAACCGGACCGGTTGCACCAAGCTGCCGTGCCGTGGTGAAGAAAGAGACCGTCGGTCCGGCCCTCCGTCTTTTTCTCGGCCCGGCCTCTGCCTGTAGTCTTCCGGGTTTTGTGGCTGCTCGCCGTAGTAACCGCCTCAGCTGAGCGGGGGGCAGATGCAACGAAGTCCGGCACCCATAAGAGAACAGGGGCTTGGGCACGGCGATCGCACGCCAAACAACAGCACAGTTTTCTTGCAATGGAGAAGATGTCCAACCTCGCCGACATTCCTGCCAGTGGTGTGTGCTGAGTGCTGATTGGCCTATGCCCTTGGCAGCCGTCGTAAAGGGCAAGTGGTGGTCTGTGCTGTCACTAACACCCATCCTCTCATCTGCAGTCGCCATGCAAGTTCCAAGTATCCGTACTCTCTTTCTTTTTCTTCCTATGCTCAAAACAAGTCTCGCCTCAAAACGAGACTATCGAAATCCTGACACTGTTGCGTCGGGCTGTCTTAGGGATGTGGCATCATCAATTGCTTACCCCGCTGATCTGAGCTAAGGGCTTTTTGGGATCCGCGCTTTAGTAATGACATGTTCCATTCCCTCTGGAAGACTGATTCGAAAGAGTACAAGAGTGTGGTTCAAACCATCTGCTCGGATGTTGACACAGGAGCCATGGAGTCTATCCAGTGCCATATATCACCCCCAGTAAGACCTGTCTTCCGATACTCAACCCATTCCGAAATTTCACAGGCCAGCCATATGGGTAGGTTCTCATGGGCACCAGCCGAAAAAAACAGCTCAGTGTTGTGGTTGGACCAGGTGTTTTGGTATGTACTATATTCCTCATGTAAGTGGAGCGATCAATTTTAGGTACGAAGTTTGACGTACGATAAAACAAAGCGGCAAGTACTTGGTACACCTTCCGGGACAGTGTATTTAGAGTTGTAGTTGTTGTCAACTACCTAGCGTCTTGCCGGGGCCACGAGGTGGCATCCATCATGATATCTAGGCTGTGTGGAGGTGTGCTAAGCTAGGTCCTATATACAAAGTTGTACCGCCTGTACAGCAACTCGAGCGTCAATTCGCGGTATGACGGCAGCGTACCGGCTGCCTGTTCGCCGTCAGCCTCGAATCCCAATACGGGACAACACGGTGGTTGAGAGATGTCATAGGCCTGTCGGCCCCCGGGTTTACCGGCTGTTGATTGTCCTTCATGGATACGTCGACGGCCGGTGGCCACTATCCGAGTTGTAGCGGTGCCCTCTACAAGATTGGCATAAATAAAGGAGTCATGTTGCAAGACGCTGTGTTTCATAACTCGAAAGCGATAGCCATTGCCAAAAAAGACTCTCCTATCCAATCTCGATGCGTGAACAAACCAATCTACCAAGTAGGTCAGTAAGTAACCTAGCCAAGATCAAGATTGGAGACTTGGTCACCAACACGATGTGCCAAATCCATGCGATGTAAACATTGTCGGAGGATATGTCAAGGACGTGACTCAGATGGTGTATTTCCGATGGTGTTGGTCCCCCTTTCTCTGCGCCATTGAATACCCAAGCATCGGGAGACTTGCGAACACCCCCTCTTGAATCTTCAACCAACGACTGGAGTCCCAATGAGGTGTCTCGTATGTATGGGACCTGATGTCCAGACTAGCCGTTGCGGAGTTGGCACGGTGCACAACTTGGAGTTCATCTTCCCTGGATAAGCTGCTTCCATCGAACCGTTCTCGTACTTTGACAAGCCTCAAGGCTCGGCCATCCCTAGAATCGTTCTTCAGCCCATGGCACATAGCATCGAAATACGGGCCTCCACTTCATCTGTCTCACAGAGAGTGAAGGTGGTAATAACCCCTGCCATTGGGGAAGCAGAGGAAATTAATTTGCCTTGCAAGCTTAAAACACCATATTCTTGTGCACAAGTTTCCTGAATCAACAGACCGACTTTCCTCCCATTCGACCGACCTGTGGGAACTCGGCAGAGTCCGACATTACACCAGCGGGAACAGCCGCCGAGGGGAGAGCGTACAAGTCTTAGCCAAGAGATGCAGTCGTGCACCGAGAAGGCCACTGGAACCGATCAATCGGATGTCACACAGGCTTGGTGACGTGCCGGCGACCAATCCCGTTGACGCAACGAAAGGATCTGGAAAATGCCGCGGCCCAGATCAAAAATGCGGCCCGGATATTGGCGACGATTGGATTGAGATATCAGTGCAAGTTGCAGTGCAAGTTGCAAAGGCTACCGATGTAGAGAACCTTGAAGGCACACTGGGAGCAGTGTTTGACAAATTAACATTTTCCAAGGCAAGCACGGCAGGCATCCCGCAAACAGGGAACCGGTTTCGGAGTGCAGAGCGCGGCATTTAACACAGCCAAGGCAACTGTCAAACTTGCCCCGCGTTCACTGAACATGCCCCGCGTTTTGCAATTGCAGTGAGTGACTCAGGAGCGTGCCCCACCAAGCCCCGCGCATCACGGTCTGAAGAGTCCTTTTTACGGTGCAACAAATTTTTCTTGTTTTTCGAGCTGATTGTAAATTTGGGACCTTCCTGCCGTTTTCGAACATGTCGACTATCATTCTGGGCTCCCAATGGGGTAGGTGCTGCTTTTGATGTGGGAGAATCTCTTGGGGTTTCCAGCGTTTTGCTAACTCGGTATTTTGCGGTCAGGGGACGAGGGCAAGGGAAAGCTCAGCGATATCCTCTGCCAAAAGGCCCGCGTTTGCGCCCGCGCCGCCGGTGGCCATAATGCGGGCCACTCGGTTCAGTATGTCCCAGTGTGAAGTGTCGGGGTTGATACGAGGCTAATTGACCATCTCTGCAGTGCCAATGGCGTCTCCTACGAGTACGAAATCCCCGATCCCGAGAACCACTCTCCACCCCCCGTTTGAACCCAACAAACCGTTGACATGCCCCCTCACCAGCTTCCACCTCCTCCCCTCGGGCCTCGTCAACCCGAACTGCACCAACCTGATCGGCTCGGGCGTCGTCTTCAACGTGCAGGCCTTCTTCAAGGAGCTCGCGGCGCTCGAGGAGAAGGGCCTGACGCACGCGCGCAAGAACCTGCTCGTCAGCGACCGCGCGCAGGTCAACCTCGAGCTGCACGCGCGCGTCGACGGCCTCGAGGAGCGCGAGCTCGCGGGCGACAAGATCGGCACCACGGGCCGCGGCATCGGCCCCTCGTACGCCAACAAGGCCGCGCGCAACGGGATACGCGTCCACGAGATCTTCGACCAGGCGCACTTTGAGACCAAGCTGCGCAACCTGGCGGCCGGCTACAAGAAGCGGTTCGGGGAGCTGCTGGTGTACGATGTCGAGGAGGAGATTGCGCGCTTCCGCGAGTACCGCGAGACGCTGCCCGAGTTTGTGGTTGATGCCGTCAACTACATGCATAGCGCGCAGGCGAGCGGGGTGGATATTCTGATCGAGGGCGCGAATGCCCTCATGCTGGATATCGACTATGGTGGGTTTCTTTTGGCGCGCGCCATACGTTGGGTGAGGGGGGGAAGTGCTGATGGGCCGTCTAGGCACATACCCGTACGTCACGAGCAGCAACACCGGGCTTGGTGGTGTCATTACCGGGTTGGCCGTCAACCCGAGGAAGATCAAGTGAGTCCAGCACAGCGTCTGGTGGGCAGGCGCCTTTGGCTAACGGTGCTCGTTTCTAGGGAGATCATTGGGTTGGTTCTCATTGTTTCAATCATTGTCTGGGCAGTCTACTAACACCCTACCAGCGTTGCCAAGGCCTACACCGTACGTGGTGTTCTCCCCCCCTTAGCCCGGAATCCGCTAACAGCAGCCAGACAAGAGTAGGACAGGGCATTTTCAAGACCGAGGACGTCAACGAGGCGGGCCAGAAGCTCCAGGAGATCGGCCGCGAATGGGGTGTTTCCACCGGCAGGAGACGCAGATGCGGATGGCTCGATCTTGTGGTGCTGAAGTACTCGGCGTCGGTCAACTACTACACGGCCTGGAACCTGACCAGTATGTTATCGGTACATGGCGGCGAGCTGGCGGGGGCATGGTGCTAACGCTGCGCAGAGCTCGATGTCCTCGATACCTTCCCGACCATCAAGGTGGCGGTCGCGTACAAGGACGAGTCCGGGAAGGAGCTCGACTACTTCCCTGCCGACCTTGGAAACCTCGAGAAGTGCGAGGTCGTCTACAAGGAGTTCGAGGGCTGGCAGTCTGCGACGACGGCGGTCAAGACCTTTGTGCGTTCATGGTTGGACTTCCAAACCCCAGACGCTTGCTAACGTCGAATAGGACGACCTGCCGAAGCAAGCACGGGCATATGTCAAGTTCATTGAGGAGTACACAGGAGTACCCGTGAAGTGGATCGGGACAGGCCGTAAGAATTCCGGTCCGAATCGAGAGCGAGTGAGTTGGCACTGACACTGGACCTACCTACAGCGAAGCGTGACGATATGATCTACCTCTGAGCGACATCGTGCTTTCAGGTAGACTGGCGAGCTGGTTGACTTTTCACATTGGGGCGGCAGAAGATAGATGAGGCCTGCTCGATGCAGGTAGACATGTAAAGGGGCCGACACAATACCCGAGCCAGGCGCACTGCGCAAGCGGCCAAGCGGCCGAGGGATGGAATCGTGTGGGTTGTTTCGGGGCGTTGTCCAGGGGTGCTGCCACCAGTCGCCGCCGCCGAGAGGCACAAATCCAAGGTGGGTTTCTGCTCGATCCAGCATCGAGAAACCTCTCGGCACTTAGCTAGGTACATACCCCCCCGGGCCTTGGGTACTAGGGTACAATGTAATCTTTGTTTGTTTGTCGGCGCAGAGCCCGGGCATATATGTCTTGATTCTGGGTTGGGTTGTTTTTTCCAGTCGCTGCCTTCTTCCGAAACTGGCGGTTTACCCCTCGTGTCCTTGGTTCTGATCTGGGCTGGTCCGTGGCATGGCGTGGTTGTTGGTCAAACTTGGTCAATGGGAAGTCGTGGGGCGCCAGTTCGGGGTTGCGGTCTGAAGGTCGCTCTTGGTTGTGTAACCCTAACCCCCATTGGCACTTATCTTATCAGCACGCAGAACTTGCTTGCACCAGAATTTTCTGCTGCCGTTCTCATGAAACAACTGCAACAAACCACCACCATCTCCAACTTGATGTGACGGAATGCCTCGCCAGCAGGACACCCTGGCGATTATCCCCAGCAGCGCGCAAAGACGATGAGACCTGCGTATCGCGCCGGTTTCTGCGGCAGGTCAAGTCCACACGAGTTAGAGGATGATGCCCTATTTTTGTCTGATCGAACTCCAGACAGACGAGTGAAACATGTCTTTTTCCATCTTTCCCGCCCTATCCTATCCTTCCAAGACTCCCTCCTGCCGTCTTCTTCCTGATTCGCTCAGCCACCCTGCCCCGCGGCTGTCCTTGAGCCAGGATGCGCGCGAAGCAATTCGCAGCGTATTAGACAAGATACATGCGATGTTTTTTGAGTACGGGGCCTTCGCTTCTTGCATGGAGGATCTTGTAATTTATCTGTTGCAACATATTTCGCTTTCCCCATCTCGCATCCATCACGGCCATGAGGCTGTGTATGGGCCAATTCCTCCTGCCCAAACACCCCCCCTTTCTAGTTACATACATACCTACAGCACAACCAGCGCCGCCCCCAAAAACATAACCAGCGCCACCACCCCGCGGCCCGTCCCGCCGCCCTCGCCCCCCTCCCCTCCCCGCAACCGCAACCCCGTCCGGGAGGCCACCGACCTCCCCCGGGCCGCCGCCGACCGCTCGTCCACCCTCCCCACCACCTCCCCCGCAACCCCATTCAGCCGGTCCGCCACCGCCATCACCGCCCCGCGGTCCCAGAAATCCACCAGCACCAGCAGCGGCCGCACGCCGCCGCCCCACTCGGCCGCGCAGTCGTGCACATGCCGCCCCAGCGCGCCCGGCACGTCGGCCGCGGCGCTGTTGGTGGTCTCGATGTTGGACGCGTCGGGGATCAGCAGGTCGCCGGCGAGGCGGTGGTGCGCGAGGTGGTTGAGTAGCGGGAGGAGGCCGGCGGCGAGGGCGGCGGCTGCCGAGGATGGGGGGGAGGTGGCGGGGCGGTCGAGCGCGCAGGTGAAGGTGGTGAGGGAGGTGGTGTTGTAGGCGGTTTCGAAGAGGGTGGCGAATTCGGGGAGGAGGTAGTCGGTTTTTGGAAGCGGGGGTGGTGATGATGATGGTGGGGGTGGTGGGTCGGGGGGCAGCGGGGTGATGAAGGTGATGAGGCGGGTGTTGTGGGCGATGAGGGCGGCGAGGGTCGGCCAGGTTGTGTTGTTCTCGTTTGGGGTGAAGGCGTAGCGGGCGATGCCCGAGGCTTCGAAGGCCGCGGCGAAGGCGGAGGGCGGGGCCGAGTCCGAGTTGACGAGGAGGAGGGTGACGACCTCGTTGGGGTGGGTGTCGAGCCAGTGTCGGATCTTGGCGAGCCAGGCGGCGAGGGGCCCGGCGTCGAGGAGCTCGCAGAGGGTGTGGCAGAGCTGGAGGGTCTGGTTGGACGTGATGTGGACTTGGGCTTGCAGGAGGCGGAGGCCGGCGGACAGGGCGACGGTGGCGTTGTAGTACTGGTTGCCGGCGATGCTGTTGCCGGTGCTCTTGTCGCGGAGGAAGGCGCTGTCGTGGGCGCCCATGTGCGTGATGTTGCTGTAGGCACGGGAGCAGAGCAGGGGCGAGTTGTTGCACGCTGTTGCGGATGGCGCCGACGGTGTCGCCTGCCGGGCGTGTTTGAAGGCGGCTGCTGGGGATGCCAGCAGCGTCCCCAGCGCGCCCGGCGTGAGTGCCAGGAGGGCTGTCAGAGCGCGCAGCGGCAGCCGGGCCATGATGCGGTCAGAGCACTGGGAACGAGCAATACAGCGTCTGGTGGGTTGCAGTCCTGGGGACCTCTGCGCTTATACATAGGTAGGTAGTCCAGGGCGGCCGCGACGCAAATAGACTTTGGCACAGCCAGGCGGCCGCGCCATGCCGGTGTCCTGGGCCAGGAATCTGCGTCAGAGGAGACGAATGCCGAGCTCGCCCCTTACGCGCCTGTGCGCTGCCCCAATATGCAATGCGCCTTTAGTTCCGCAGGCATCCGCGTATTACTATTACCGCTTCTATGTACGTCTTCTGGTATTCCAACCCACACCCAAAAACACGCCATCCCATCCCATCCATCAAAACACCAACCCCCCCCTCTCCACCGCCGCCTTCCGGTCCGCCGCACAACTCCCACAATACTCGGCAAACCACCTCCTCAACTCAGCCTTCTTCCCATCCCCATCCTCCCCCTCAAAGATATTCGCACCGCCGCTCCCGCCGCCCTCCAAAACCCTCTGCTTGCCCACCCCCCCCTTCCCCCCCTTCCCTCCCTTCCCCCCATTCTTATCCCTCCCCCGATCCTCCAACAGCCCCCACGCAACCTCGCACCGCATCGCCTCGCCCGCCAGCCAGCCCTCCCACTCGGCCTGCACCATCTCCATCTCGACGCCGTTGACCACGCGCATGGCGACGAGCAGATCATGGCGGTAGCTTCCCAGGCGCTGGCGCATGCGTCGCAGGCGGCGCGCCGTCGCGCGGCTGGTGGCCGAGCTGACGACCGCGCCCGTGTCGACCGAGTGGTACGGGGCCGAGAGGTCGGTGGTGGTGTTGAGGAGGGCCTGGAAGGTGTTGTAGCTGGATGGGGATTGTGTCAGCAAGGTGGGGGTTGGGGAGGGGAAGGAGAATAGGAAGAAAAAAAAAAGGGGGGGGCGGCCTGACCATTGGCTGTTGATCGGCCGCAGGACCGCGGTAGAGGTGCCGTTGGCGGCCGCCTCGAGGTCCGTCAGGTAGATGGCCTTGCTCATCATGAGGTTCGGGCCGACGCCGATGCGGTTCATGTACTGGGCCGAGCGGCGCTCGACCCACCAGGTCGAGCTGGCCTGGGAGACGACCAGCACGTTGTAGGCGGCGCTGGCGGCCAGCAGCAGCAGGATCACGCGGTTCGCCGTGATGATGGTGAAGACGCGCCGCACGCCGGCAAACGCCCACATCATGACCGACGTGATGACGCTCTCCAGAAACGACCGGCCCGTCTCGAGCATCATGTCGGTCAGCGTGCGCGGCCGGACCACGCCCGCCGCGCCACCCGCCGTCCCGGGCTTTTTGCTCTCGGCGATGGTGCCGGGCGAGAAGATGACGACCTGCGTCTGCTGCCCGACATTGCCGTACACCTGGATGGCGCGCTTGGTGCGGCTGTGCGAGCCCAGCTTGCGCACCTGGTCCGTCGCCACCTCGGCGAGCTCCTCGGCCGCGTTGGCCGCGTCGCCGAGCGCCTGCCGCTGCACCATGCTCTGGGCGAAGGCGGGGGTTGCGGACCAGTCGGCCTTGGTGTAGATGGCCAGCTTGCACTTGGACTTGGCGATGTGCGTGACCACCACCTTGGCCACGAGCTTGAACGACTGCGAGTGCGGGAGGTGCCACGGCGTCTTGACGTGCGTGACGACGTACATGATGTGGTCGTTGAAGATGTCGATGGTCTGCGTGTCCGTCACATCGCCGGGCTTCTTGCGACCCAGCATGTCGACGTAGTCCACCTTGAACCGGAACTGCCGCCGCATGCGCCCCTGGTCCTGCAGTTCCCACGGGCCCTGCGCGATCTCCTTGGCGCCGTGCTCAAAGTAGAGCTTGGGGAAGACGAAGCTCTTGTCGCCAAACAAGACGTGGAAGCACGACTTGGCACTGATCTCGAAATGCCTCTCCGCCACGCTCTGGCCCATGTCCGGCGGCTCGTACACCACCGGATGCGCCGGCACCGGGACCTTGTGGATCGACTTCTTCAGCCCACGCGACGACCTGTACCGGCCATGCAGATCGTGCTGCTGCCGTCTCTGCACCGGCCGGCCATATGGCGTGCCGTCGTCGACCGGGGTGTAGTATGGCACCTCCTCCCAACTCTCCGCACTGGGACGGCGCCTGTGGTCCTGCTCCTGATCCAGGCTGGTCAGCGCCGTGATGAGCTCGGACAGCTCCATCGGCTCTGCCGCTTGCAGGTCGTCGACCAGGAGGTTCAGCCGCGACTTCAGCAGCGAGAAATCCTCCAAGAACAGTTTGATGCTGATCCGCGAGAAGGCACTGTCTGGCATGTCCTGGTTGAGGTGCAGGAAGATGAAATCGCAGTCGCGTCCCGGCGCCGACGTCAGCTCCATGATGCTGTCGAGGTTGATGGTGTAGGCCACAACCAGGCCCATCTGGTGGCCGTAGAAGTACATGCGGTCGGGCGTGACGAAAATGCGTCCGTTTCCAGCCAGCCCCTGGGCCTCCTTGCCCTCGGCCGGCGCGCTCGACCAGGCGGCATTGAAGACCATCACGGGCTTATCGTCCGTCGGCGCCGCCGGGAAGAGCAGCCTGAACTGTGCATACTGCGCCCGTAGGTCGGGTGGGTAGTTCGGCGGGAGCTGTTCGGACGGTGGCTTCTCGCGTGCCTTCATGTCCGAAACCGTAGCGTCCACGCTCACTGTCTTTCGGTGCAGCGTCACCGACGGCGCCGCCTTCTCCACGCCCGGTGTCCGCGGTAAGACGGCCGTGATGAAGGGGTCCCCTGCATCCCCCCTTGGACTATGGGGTGTCGTCGCCGGGCTGGGGCAGTATATCGAGGTGTACGCGCGGCTGCCCCAGTAGTTGGCCAGCACGGCGCTCGGCAGAATACGGGCAGCCCCTGCATTGGCGCTCGCTAGAATGGCGGTTTTGCTGAGGTTTGTCGCGAGAGGAGGCCTGGCCAGGGTTATCGGGGCCAAGCTTCTCGGGTGGTGTTGGTCGAGCAATGGAGGAGCGTGTCCTGATACAGGACATGCGGCCGTGCTCGAGATCAAGCCTGGCCCGGTTGTCGCCGAGGTGGGCATGTCGGCGGAGCTCGCAAAGGTCGACTTGCGGTGCATATCCAGCTTCTGCATGATACGCGCCGCATGCTCCCGCCCGCTCTCGCCCTCCTCCCGGCCCAGATGCGCGGTGAGGGCACGTCTGGGGGGGACATCAAAGCTCTGGCGCGCCCCTAGACTCTCCTGGCCGGGCACAGGCAGGCTCGCTTGCTTTTCGGAGGCGCCCACGGATTCGTCGACGCTGTCGAGCATCTTGGCCGAGAACTCGGCAATCGACGGCTGCGTGATGGAAAAGGCCGGGTCCACCCCCCCCAGGAGGGCGCTCTGGTCCCGTCCCATGCTGGCCTCGATCGCCTTCTTCTTGGCCACCTCAAATACCTCGAGCCACTCAATCAGCTGAGCTTGCGTCTCGGCCTGCAACATGATGGTCTGGGTCTTGGTCTTGATCTCGAAGCAGAAGCGGCGCTCTTCCTGGACCGCCGGCCTCGCGCTGCACAGCAAGACGCCGATCTCCTCGCCCTGGAGCACCCCCTGCGGGCCCTGCACAAACCACCCAAAGATGCCGTCGCGGCAGTAATACCACCGGCGCACCCAGGCCGTCCTGACAGGCTTCCCAGAAAGCAGGCGCAGGAACAGCCACCCCGACTTTTCCGAAATCGTCGCGACATGGTCCTTCCTCTGCACGCTCATGGGGCCCCTCGAGCCAAGATACGGCACCGTCGAGATGCTGTAGTCCTCCAGCTCCCTCGACGGCTTATACGCCGCCAGCGTGCTCTCCCCAATCTCGCGCCGCGCCGCCTGCAGCTCCCGCCGAAACACGCCCTCGCTCATCTCCATCTCCTTGGCCCACCCGCGCATCCTCTCCAGCTCCTGGGCCCGACCGCGCGCGTCACCAGGCTCCCTGCCGCAGCGGCCAACCTCGCGATCCATGTCCGCACAGACCCTCACCAGCAGCCTGTCCAGCCCGGCCCGCACCTGCGGCGCCATCAGACAATAGTCCATGCTCGCCTTCAGATACGCGCGGCGCGTCTCGAACACGGCAAACGCGTCCTCGCGCAGCGAGCTCGGCTCCTTGGTCTTGCTCTGCCCCACATACCGCGCCAGCGTGCCATCGAACCCCTTCTGCGCGGCATCCAGCACCCGCCGCACCTCGCGGAACGCGCGCAGCTCGCCGCCGATAAAACCCCTGACGGGCTCGACCGCGACGGCCTCCATCCGCTTGGCCGCGCCCAGGATGCCGCCCCACCAGCCGCGCGCCCCGTCCGCGGCGCGCCGCAGCGCCGGCAGCGTGTAGTCGGCGTCCAGCACGACCGAGTCGGCGGGCGTGCCCAGGTGCGGCGGCAGGGCCAGTTTGGCAATGTACGCGTGGACCGTGTCTTCGATGGCGAGGACGTCGTGCACGAGCTTCGTGGTGCTGCGCGCGTAGCTGTCGAGCCAGCGCTCGAGGCTGTCGAGCTGGTCGCAGAAGTGCTGGGCCGTCGCGCGGAAGGTCGGCGAGTCGAGCGCGGCTTCGTTGAGCGCGACGGGGATGGACGGGCCGGCGGCGGAGAATTGTGGCGGCGCCGCGGGCCGTTCTTGGGTGTGCGGGGTGGGCGGCTGGGAGGACGAGGAAGATGGGTGTTGAGGCTGTTGCTGGGCCGCGGGATGACCGAGGGCGGATGGGGACGATGTGGGTGCTGGCGCTGTTGCGGACGGCCGTAGCTTCGCCATGGCTACTGCCTGTGGTATCGTCGGCTCGTTCATCGTTTCGATTGGGGATTGAGACCACGATGATGGAGCTGTCGAGTGTTCGCCGCACTTGAGGGTGGCTGGCTGCTCACTTCGGGAGACGCAGCTCCCGTCAGACCCGGCGTGTATCGCGGTCGCTCTGGGCCGTTCAGTGTTCCCGGGGCTATTCGAGTCCACTCATTGTTAAATTAGCCCCGCAGTTGGTTGTGTCGGGTGATGGACTCGATGGTGTTGGTAGCGATTGGTAACTGTTGTTGCTGGTAATGGTTGCACTCTTGATGACGTTGACAATGGAAGGCGAGCTTAGGGGAGCTTGCAGGGGGTGGGCTGCTAGGCGTTAGCGCAAGTTGGAGTGCAGGCTACCTATATATTCTTGGAGAGCACAGTGCGGCACAGCACTGCTTGGATGTTTTGCAGGTGGACCAACAACACTCAGGGGTCCAACAGTCGACACACATTCGAGAGTCGAGACACCCAGCTTCCAAGCCCCTAATAACTTCAAGATGTGATGTGCCACCTATCAATTGCCTGACCTCTGCTTTGGATAAACTCTCAACATCATGGGCTGCTTTCCTTTGTCCAGTCTTCTGGAAGCGCATATGTCTTGTACACAGCTTTATCCCGCCCCAGGAGACAGACTCTGGCCGGAATCTCGCCGCGCAGCTGGCTTGCCTGATGGACCTCCATCTGAACCGGGGTGAAGTTGGACAGCTGCGAGAAGGCAAAATACAAACTTGGACCCCCCCTCCCCGCGCTGTTGAGTTCAACCACAGACGGACACTGCCCCTCCGTAAATCTACGATACGGAACTTGCGCCGACTGAAATGATATGCGTAAAAGCACTGGGTTTGGCTCATCTAGGAGCTTGTTAGCAGGTGCATTCTACGCTTTCTCTTCATCATCTCGTAACATACCGTTTCGGTTACACAGGACCAGCAGGAATGTGTCGTCCAGAAATTTAAAGTCAATAATCGTTACGTCCTCGGTAATACCGAGCCCACAGATCGCAGTTGATGCTGAACCGCTAACACCATTGCTACGTGGGATGTCTGTGCGAACGAGATAGACTACGCGCCATGTGTTAGCTTCCCTAGCCGCAACCCCCACAAGATGTTAAGCATACTCTTCGTTTTGTTTTCTTCCGGGACTATCGCTGTAAATGCCACAGCAGAGCCGTCCTACCGTCAACTTAGTAGCCGGACACATCTCACTTTGCGGATCGAAATAGGAGTGCTCACCTTTTTGTTTGACCGGCTCATCCAGAGATCGTGCTTCCAGATCTTCTGCCCGATCGACAACTCGGTCGCCTGGCCAAACCTAACACCCTGCTTCTCGGCCGCAGCAATACCATTGAAGACAGTCTGCGCCCTGGCGGTCAAGTGGCTCACCAAAAAGTCAACCCGAGGTAGCGCCTTCATGTGGGGTCGACCCGCCCCTTGTTCTTTCAACTGCTTGTCGAGTAGTTCCAGGAGGGATGGGGCCCTTTCAACAACTTCCTGGTCCTTGGATAGTTCATCTCTGTCTATGCCGTCGAAATACAGGCCCAACGGACTGCTAGCCAAGTAATGCTGTATATACGTCAGTACTCTGGCATAGTCCATCGTAGCCTCTTTCTCGCTGAGCTCCTCGCTGGTAGACGACGATGCTTGCTTGTCGATCTCCAAGCGCAACCAGAGTGAAAAGACGTTAAAGTGCTCCAGCTCGTCCATGACGACCATCAGCACCTTGTGAGCAACCAACATCAGTCCCGAGACAATATCCATGAGGCTGCTGATCTGAGCGTCGTCGAACCCAATGGCCGCCTCAGAATCGTGAAAGCGGGCAATGCCGAGCAGACGGCTCAAGATGATGCCGCATCTTTCTAGTGCCGGAATGAAGTTCTCGTGGACCAAGTTGCGGAGGCTTGTCAGACCTGATGCCACTGCTTTTTCCCAGCGCTTGTGTCCCTGATACACCGTCAGCTAAAGTTTCTGTCGACGCACGACAGACAGCTCACTCACTCGCTCAGCAAGGCTGTCCACGAGCCACTCTTTGACGGGCGGAAAGACATGCCCCGTCACAACCGTGTGATAAAGCGCTTGTACAACCGTCATCTCCCCATTGGGCATCTTCTTGAGGTCATCTTCAACCCCAAGCATGAATCTCGCCGGCAGTTCCCTGGTTGATTTCCACTCGCCAACCATATGCGCCTGGGTTTGCTTTAAATAGCGTAGCAAGTTCTGCAACGTCGTGGTCTTGGATGCCAGAAGCGACAAGTTGACGGGCGAATGGTGCAGGAAGACGAGGTCCAGCGGCACAAGACTAAGGGTAGTCCCATCCCCAGCCTGCGGCCGAAGCAAGAGCATATGTGTTGAAATTTCCGGGTGTGAGCTGTGCCCACACAACTGGAACACAGAGCCGTCGGGGCTCAGGCCGGCCCTGCTCCTCTGGGGCGAGTACTTGAATGTGCCAATGACAAACGAGTCGTAGATACTGAGATGGATCCCGCCATCGGCCGTCCCAACGACCATGACATGCACCTCGTCGGCGTCCTCGGCTTTGCATGGGCGGAACACAAACTCCAACGACGCGGTCGTCGAAAACAGAAACATGTCGTCCCTGTCTCGAGTCAGCTCGCCAATCCCACCCCCGTCCCGGACAGAAACCACTCACCCCGATCCGCCCGAAACAGGCAGCGGACTCAACTTGGGCAGCGCCGTCTCAACCTCCAAGAACGTCAACTCATGCGGCAAATCCAACGCCACGTCCCCCGTCCGGTCCCCATCCAGAAGGATATCCCTACCGGGCCCCTTCCCCGGCACCCGCCCTCTTCTCCCCCTCGCTGTGCCCGTAACATTCCTCGACCACCCAATAAACCCAATCCTGGCCGGCGCCGCCCCGGCCTCACAGACCCGGATATGATGCACCGCCTTGCTGCTCTCCAGCCCCACCAGCCGCACCACGCCATCACTCCACCCCGCCGCGAGAAACTGTCCTACACCTCATCATCAGCCTCTCCTCTCCTCGCCACCCACCCACTCATCCATCCAGCCCAGCCCCAAATAACAAAAAAAAGCCCATCATCATCAGACGAAGAAGAAGAAGAAGAAGAAGAAAGAGAAAAAAAACATACCATCGCCCTTCCACCGCAGCCCCTCCACCTTCCTCCCCCGTTCCACCAGCTTCGACACCAGCTGGTCGTCGGCGGCGCGCCAGACACACAGCGCCGTGCTCCCCTCGCCCGCCGTCGCGGTCAGGCCGATGGCCGGGTTGGACGCGACATGGCCGGCGGTGACGGGGATTGCAAAGTTTGTTGTGTTGACGAGGGTGAGTTGGGGGAGGGTGGTTCCGGCGGTCGCTGCTGTGTCTGGGGGGTTGGAGGGGCGGGGATGGGCCATGGCTGCTGCTGTTTTGTGAGGTTGGTTGGTTGGTTGGTTGGTGTGTGTGTGTTTGTGAGGTAGAGGGTTGGGTTGGTGGTTGGGTGGGGGGGGGGGTTAGGCCATGTTTTTGGATGCGCGGACGGAAATGACAGCAGAAAATATCAGAGGGAGGCTTCCTTCTGTTTTGATTGTATGTCGTGTTGTTCAGTGTCGACGGTTGTTCTTGCCTGGCTGATGATGTTCGGAGTATTGGAATTGATTGTGGCTTTTCCATTCGCACTGTGCGAGCGTTACAGACTTGGTCGTATCCGTACACTCAAGCAGAAACTGAGAAGCTCAAGTTGCAACATCCCTTTTCCAAACCCGACCCTTCTCAAAGTCACAAAATCAAGCAAAAGGACAAGAGGGTAGGTAGATAAAGACAATGTATTGCCATCTAACCACGCCCACCAAAACATAAGCCCGCTCAAAGCAACCGCGTCTGACCATCCATCTACTCAATTACGTACCCCTCGGCAACCGACTTGATCTCCTTGGAAAAGGTGACCTCCTCGTCCATCTCCAGCAGCTCAACTGATTGGACCTGTGGATTGGTTAGCCTGGCCTCTCTCACTCCAGGAACAGTGGACTTACATCGACATCCACAAACGGCGACGTCTTCAAAAACCGCACCTGCATCGGGAAGAACTCGTCCTCGTCGTCCGTCTGCGCCTCAAACTCAAAAGAACCGCTCGCGTTCTCCTCGCTCACAGTGCCGATCGACCACTCCAGGCTGTCGCCGGACACCTCGTAGACGGCGTCAAAGCTGGAAATGGACGGCTCGGCGCTCGCAAAGGGCACAACAACGCTGACATCCTTGAGCGTGTCGTTGCCCGTCAGCTCGTACTCGATGGTCAGCGTGCAGTTGCCATCGGAACCCTTGTTAACCCAGACTGTGAAGGAAATGGGCAGGATGCTGGCATCGTCCGCCTTGGGCGTCGCCCGCCACCGGAGCACGCCGACAGCATTGTTCACCGGGAAGCCCCGTGCTAGGTTGGTCATCTGGATGGCCTTGGAGCTGTTGAAGACGTTCTTATCCACGTTGGGGTGCGTCCGGAACTGTGCGCCGTGCGATGGCGTCGCGTTGAGCTTCATCTTGAGCTTGGTGAGCGACGGGTCCGAGACGCGCAGTGTCAGGTCGCCGCTAATAGAGAACGAATTCAACCCGCCGTCCCTGGAGATCTTGGCCGATATGGCTTCGTTGATGGTGACATGGATCGCATCCCGGTCTAGTGAAGTCGATGCCCGCGGCGCAGCCGCTGGTTCTGGCGCAGACGGGGTGGCGATGGGCACAAGAGGCGTGTCGTCCACAGGTCCTAGCTCTCCCTTTACGCGCTCAAACATGTCCGTGGTCTTGGACCTCTTGCCCAGCTGCATGCCCTTGCCCTTCGGTGCGGTGAATCTGCCATGGTTAGCGTGCCGCGGCCAGGTGGTCGGACGGGGTTTCTGGCATACTTGGACTTGTTTTTCTCCGCCTCGTATGTATCGTATGACTCTGTGACGGCCGGCCGTACTGGTGGGGTGTATGTTGGGTAGACGGACGGCCGGGACATGCCACCCCCAGCGCGCCCGCTCCGGCCCACCTCCTTGCGCTGCATCTCCAGCTGCTTGGCCTTCCTCTTGCGCTCCTCTGTGGCCTCCAGCTCCTTGTTCTGTAGCCGTGTTAACGATTGACTCTAACCGCCTGTCGCATGTTCTGCGTACCCGAGCAATGATCTCCTGAATCCGCTCCTCGTGGCTTTCCATCTCCAAGAAGGTCTTGATCTGGCTAATGGTTAGGTTCTCCCGATATCCGAGCGTGACCAGCTCATCGAAAGCGCTAATAAGCTCGAATGCATTCCGGAGGATCTCCCGCTCGTCAAGGCTCTTGCACGTGTTGGTGACGACCTGGGCAAACAGGTGCAGGGAGTCGATGTCCTGGAGGATGTTGGACTGCTGGTTGGTGATGAGCACCATGTAAAGCTCGTCCAGGGGCTGGTAGACGAATCGGACATTGTCCTGCTCGACTGTCGTGTGCTGCGTGCCCGAGTTTGCCGCCTTGGGGAAGGATGCGAGGAGGGCTTCGATGCGCGACCGCTTGATGTCGTGGAATGCGCGCGCAAGGACGGCCTTGCCGCCGCGGGTGCAGATGGACGCAGCGAGGACAACCTGGTTGAAATGTCAGCATCGCAACAAGCATGGCTAGCCACAGGTACTGTACCATTTTGAATGTAGCTGGAAAGCGTTGTGGTGCGCGAGTGCCGTCCGGAGAGCTTCAATGTTGAGCGCTGTAATTGGGAATTGGCACTCGGTGGCCGATCTGGCTTTCCGACAGCGTGCCTGCGGCCGAGGGGCTGGCAGCTGGCAAAGCATGCTCTAACAATCTGCGGGCAAAGTCACAGCAAACTGAGTTAGGGATTTCTTCCAAGCCCCTGGCAAACAACCGTGCACGTGCATTAATCACTCCATACAGATTACAGTTGGCCCGCCGTTGGTTTCCTAGGTATGTATCCGTATTCTGTACTACGGTACCAGCCGGATGTGGCACTTGACCTTGGGTCATTGATTCAGCCCCTCGCGGTCCACGGTCGCGTTTCCCACTTCAAAACCCTCCTTCCTGCATCATCTTTTTTCAACTCCCAATTTTCTCCACCGACTGTGTTTGCAACCAACGAAACCCCACCGTTCTCACCCAAAGACGCATCTCTACCTAGTGGGTGACATCGAATCTCGAGTCTCGACATACTTGATTTTTGTCGCGCTCGGATTTACACCGACACCATCTTCCAAGCTCTCGTCTTCCCCGATCAAGCAAGTGTTCTGTTACGAGCTTCACGGAGTTCCACCCTCGAGCTCGGAGCAGCCTCTACAGCCTCTACGACCCTTTCTGCGGACCTTCTGCTTGGGAGTCCCAGTTCAGTTCCCTTTGCACCCGAACAGTCCCTGCACCACCGACGCGTCACTTCCAACGCAGAATTCGAACACCAAACCCAACCTCCCCGCCGAGTTCGTTTCGTCGACTTTCCCGCCACTCAAACTCCCTCATACTCGTCGAAATCCTCCTCTTCCGATATCGAGCCTCCGAACTGATCCGACACTTGGTACAGTCCAGTGTGCATGTGATAGCAAAGCGGCCAATCGACATCTTCCACCAACCTTTTCCCGCGCGAATTATCGTCGCACTTACCCTCCATCGATCACATCATAACCGTCATGGAACAAGCCGAAGTATCAGTGGAATTCAGTTCCCGGGACCTGCTGGATCCCGATTTCCAGTTGGATTTAGATTCCGTCACCGAAACTGGGGATGATGGGTTCGACCTCGGGTTGGACAGCAATTACGACCAAGTCGACTATCTCGATTCTGGAGCGAACGCTGGAAAAACCACCGCTTTGAATCTTGGTCCCGAGCTCGGTTACGGACATGAAGACACACCAGCCGAAGCCGCGGGGAGCGGGGAACAGCAGACGACTGAGGTTACCCAAACTGCCGCCGGTGATGCCAAGGCTGAGGTGGATTATCAAGATGAGATCGGATATGAGGATGATGATGACCACATAACCACGGATCTCAATGCCGATTTGGAAACCACAGAAGCTCCCGGAGCGAATGCTGGCCTGTCAAATGTCCTGTCCGAAAGTCATCCGGAGCCCGCTCAAGTGGCTGACGAAGACCATTCTGAGGCGTGGGCTCAGGAGATGAATGGAGCGATGCACCAGGACCTCGACTCTGAGGAGCACGGTGAGACCATTGATCAACAAGATGAATATGAGGATCCCAATGCCAATGAGGAAGATGTCGCCGACCTTATGGGGGACGACGACCTCGCAGTTGATGATTTCAACGACGAGACGGCCCCGGAGCAGTATGCTACCGACCACTATGACGAGGCCCACTCAGACCTCAGTGATCTCGACCAAGAGATTGAAGATCTTGCGCATTCCCCCGCTGGGATTCACGACATAGAAGTTCTCTACAACGATGAGTGTTACTCTCTGATAGGAACCCCCGATGACGACCCAAATTCCTACTTTCTCTCAGATATCGACGAGTTGGACCAACCGCTGTCGCGGTTTCTCTCCACTCTCCGTGCTGTCATCTCCAACGAGATAGCACCCACGGATGAGTTAATGGTCCGCTTTGACCCTCTTGATCTTGAGTTCGGCGAACGGTCGAATGATAAGTTTTTGAGCCGCAGCTTCCGTGAGGTTCTTGACTGCCATGCCGCGCTAGCAGCCAGGGAAGCTGGCATTCCCCCAGATCCTGTCATCCACTTGGTGGTAAAACGGGATAGTGAGGATCATTTTCTCGAACTCCTTGCCGATGCGGACCTCGGCGATGGACAATCCCATCGCGCAGAGGACTCCGAAGCAGCTGAGAACAATGACGAGGAAACCAGGTTTGGTGTCCTGGAAGATGCGCTGGTGCAAGATGGAACCCCCGAGGACCGTCACTCGGATGAGTACTCCTTTGATGGCGGTGACACCGCCGACCCCGCAACTCATGAGCAAGCTATGGCAACTTCTGACGAGCGCAAGAGCGAGTCCGAGTTTGAAACTGCTCCCGACCGCGACGATATGGTAGACGAACAAGAACACATTCTCGATGCCGATGCCAAGTCATCGCACTCTCCCACCCCCCCGGCGGAGTGCCTTGATGACAACGAAAGTCTTCAAGATGACTCCGCCGAAGCTCAGGATGCTGTAGATGAAGAGCAAGATTGGGACGAACCGGCAGCCGAGGACGGCGAAACGTCGTCGCCGCACGCTGAGATACCTCCCGAAACATCCAGCCACCAGGGCCATGAAGGGACCGTGGTTCAAGATGAAAATGAGTTTGCCGAGACTACAGAGCTTGATGGAACTGACATGATCGCGGCGCCCGAGAATGGCGAGACTGAACTGGGCCCAGGTTCAAACGGTAAATACCTTCCTTTCATTTCCCCAGCACAGCATGTCATACCGACCACCGTTTCCCACCAAGACGATGACATGGATACCCTCATCGACCAATCCGACGACGAAGAACACCCGGTTTTGGCCTCTGCATCTGGAGCGGTACAGAAACCATCACAGCAGCCTGCCAGGCAGGCAATGGTTTCCGCTCCAGCCCCCGCAGCTAAAGAGGATTGGTTTTCGGAGATCGACTATTCGGATGACGAGTCTGAACGGTACTCCAGCTCAACTCCGCCTAGTCTCCAACTTATGTCTGGGGATCCGATTGGAGATCTCAAACCAAACCTACCCTACCCTGCTCAGTCGCAACCTGCGTGCTCATGGGGATTCCGGTCCGGTCCCATCATAGACCGCGCCAGTCCGACCGGATTTCTCTGCTCGAGCAGGGTTTCAGAATCTAGCGATATCAGCATAGCCTTGTCTTTCGGTACCGATGCTAACAAATTTGCTTTTCAAGATGACGACATGAATCTCAACTTCGATGTTGACGCCGACTTGTCGATGACACGGGAGGAAGTGGATGAGTACGAGGAGAATACGATTACCTACGACGTCACAGAGAGCGTGGCCGATGTCGCCGATGGCCTACAAGAGCCGCATGCTTCCGAGGGTACGAGCGGTTCTACCAGCAAGAGTCCCCGGGAAGAAACCCCTGTTGTTGCGGCCGCGGACACGGCATCGATTCACACGAGCACGACTTTTAATGGTGATGAGATCGACTACGATGAGCTGGATGGAGCAGATGACTCGTTCACGCCTACTGGGGAGAGCGTTCAGCAATCGGCAGCGGCTTCTAGCGGCGGGGCCGATGAGATTGACTGGGAGAATGATGAAGAAGACGACGAGCAGCAGCTGCTGCCTGGTGCAGAGGAGGATGGCGAGTACGAGGAGCCGAACGAGGTTACTCTCACGTCGCCGAGCATCGCTGGTAAACGAAGCCGGACTGACGAGACTGAGAGTCTGACCGAGGAGACCGGTATGCCGGCTTGCCCGCCTTCCAAACGAATGCGCCTGCGCTGACAACAAGGCAGACCACAAGCGTCGTCGGACTTGAATGGCAGACTCGACACAGCGTCCGTGTTGATTTTCCAATTTGAGTCGAGGTTGTAGTTCAACCGCGCATCCTTAATTGCCGGCGCCCTTCATCTTTATCCTTCCCCCTTTTGCGGCACTGACAGGTAACATTACAACAACATTCACGACAACTCCCTAGGATTCTGACAGGTAGGGTTCAATACGACAATCGTGAGACCGGATACGGCATTCTTCTGGACTAGATGTCGGCGATCTGGCCGGATTCTTGCCGGCCGGATGGACCGGACATTCAATACGCCCCAACACCCAAACATGGATACGAAGCATGGCTTATCAACGCAATGTTGAGCCGAAAGGGGACATCGACAAAACACATAACACAGCATCTCACCAGTCCCTCAACTGTAGGACTATCGGCGGGGCATTTTGGAGTTGGTTGTGGCGGAAAAGGCATTCGGAAGCCAACGGGTCTGGTTTCGGGAGCTGGGGAGTTTTCAGTTGTGCAGAACGGGGCCACAAGCACTGGTCAGATACCAAGGCCAGCAGTCTTCATGAGACAAACTGGCCATTCTGGTTGGGATCGTGCGCTGGGAGGCGCTGGGAAGGGGGCGGATTGTTTCCTTTCTTCGCTTCTTCGGTGGGCCACCCGTGAGCGGTGGTGCCGTTTCTTGAAATTAGTATTACTTGTCTTGTTGTTTGATAGATGTCCGCGGCCTGGCCCTGGAGGGTGTGGGCTTGGTTGGGACTGTCAGAATTGTTTGTGCTGTGTATATTCCGCAACATTCTTGGTTGTCCCAGATCTACAGTGGAATACGGATTACATACGGGTAAGTGTGTAAGCCAGGCGAGACCGCGACCTAACAGTCTCTACTTCGTACACTACATAAACGGACCTTCCAATGACACAAAGCAGGAAGCGTACGCACCCTCACGAGTTCCTTGTTTCACGACATTTCGGCCGATGTTGATTTTGCTGCTCCGCCACAGTCCTGCAGTTGGTGTTACCTAAGCGGCGAGTAAGTGTTGCGGGGCCAGGCACCGGCCGTAACCCTTGGCATCAGCTGGCGAGGGTTGTGTGAGGTTGAGCCAGCGAGTCTGAGACTTGCGTGGGTGGGTTTGAAAACCTTGGATCTGCATGGCTCAGGGGACCACAAACTTTGCTGCGATGCCCACGTGCAAGTGCATGCATGAGTTAGTGTCATCCCAAGTTCTCCACAAGCGATAGTTGGGGATGGGAAGAGCAGTTGGTTTCGACCCAACACAACGTCCTTGGTATATTGGAGACTCTCTTTCGGTACCGTTTCATATCCACACGCGAGTGGATTGGACTGACGTGGACTGTGGCCCTAACAGTGGATTTCAAGCCGAGGACGTTGTCTGTATCCGTACACTATAACCGTGTCCACTTTTCCCCATTCCTGCCGACCCCGGACCAACAACCAGGACTCTGAAGAACTTGGTCAGATGAAGGGGCTTTGGGTGGGATGGCTGGAAATTCGGAAGATGCATAGTGGGTATGTAGTGCAAAATCCTTCTAATATTCGAGAAAGGAAACTGTAACTTGGGATGTCGTAAATACCTAGCGGGGCTTCTTGGATGTGATTTGGCACAGGCCAGATTGTGGACGCAGCGGTCTTTTTTTGGGGGTCACTGGGCCTGGACGTCGGCCAGGGCACGGCGGCACAGGCGAGGCAGGGGTCCCATATCTCGAACAGGGGTTGCGATGATTCTTGAAACAGCTGCTCATCCCCAGACTTGCCCTCGCACCACGCAAACTGGCAGGGGCCTCGACTCGGAACGAAACTAAGCTCACCACGGCGCAACAGCTGCGTTTAGCCATTCCACCATCTTGCACGAATCGGGAACGCGGAGCATCTGCATTGTTGGACGACGACAATCGAGATCGGATCTGTCTTGGACCAACTAGCGGGCGACAAAAAAGCAGGCAGGGACAAGGCTGCTGCTGCGCGCCGCCGCTACCGCAACAAACGCAACGCCGCCCCGGCACCACGCACTCGACTACTCCCGAGTCGACTTCTGTCCTCTTCTGACGAAACAACCGAACGAGGCGATTCCCACCCCCCACCCCTCCCACCACGCCGCGAGAATACACGCCGCGCTCGGCACATCTCGGATGCATCGTTGGCAACGGCCCTGCTGAGATCTCTCGTCGTTTTCCTTTCGAGCCCTCGCCCGGCGCGAGCCGCCCACCCCACCAACCCTCACGCAAGCTCCCGATCGACCGGGTAGCGCATTGCGCATTCGGCGGCCATTACGCTCGCTTCGTTTCTGACCTCACCGCCGACACCATGCTGGAGGACAAGTGCGACTTCCCCCGTGTGCAACTGTCCTGTTGTAGGGCGCGATGTCTTGCTGACACCCGTGCTTGTTGACAGGTACATCGGTCTGGCGCTGGCCATGACCTCGAGTTTAGCGATTGGTATGCGCCTCTATCCCCGGGCGGGAGTGCGATGGGAGCGTCTGGGCGCTGACACGTTGCGTGACAGGTACCAGCTTCGTCATAACCAAAAAAGTACGATAACACCAACCGCCACCCCCCCCCCTTTTCCTCTCCCTGTCGAACGAACGAATTGCGCGACGGAGCCGGCCGCTCAGCATTTAGGTTGAACAATTGCGCTGACCACAGGTCCGTCTGGAGTAGGGATTGATACACGCGGAGGAACGGCATGGCTTCGAGGGCGAAGGATTTGTCTACCTGCGGAGTCCGCTGTGGTGGACGGGCATCATCTGCTGTACGGAACGACCCAACACCGAACACCCTGCCCAGGCCGACGACGGGCGCGCTGACGGCAGTGTACAGTGGTCCTCGGGGAGATTTTCAACTTCGCGGCATACGCATTCGCCCCCGCGATTCTCGTCACCCCCCTCGGCGCGCTATCCGTGTTGATAGGAGCGGTGCTGGGGTCGTACTTCCTCGGCGAAGAGCTGGGGACACTGGGCAAGCTGGGGAGCGCCATCTGTCTGATTGGGGCCGTCATCATCGTCTTGCACGCGCCGCCAGACGAGGAGATCGAGACGGTCGCCAAGATTCTCGAATACGCGATCCAACCAGGCATGTCTTCCGGGCGACTTCCCCCGCCGTCCCTGCGCCGTGTCCTTGCTAACTGTAGCCAAGGGTTCCTGTTCTACGCGTTTGCTGTGTGCATCTTTGCCGGCCTCATGATCTACAAGGTCAGCCCGGCATACGGCAAGAAGAACCCCCTCATCTACCTGAGCATCTGCTCTACTGTGGGGTCCATCTCGGTCATGTCCGTCAAGGCCTTCGGCATCGCGCTGAAGCTGACCTTTGCCGGCCACAACCAATTTAACCTCCCCTCGACCTATGTCTTCATGATCATCACCACCGTCTGCATCCTGACCCAGATGAATTACTTCAACAAGGCGCTGAGCCAGTTTCCCACCAACATGTAGGTCCGAAGTCTAGTTTTGGCAGAGGGGCGGCCTTGCTAACCCCCTGGCAGTGTGAACCCCCTCTACTACGTCACCTTCACCACCGCAACCCTATGCGCCTCCTTCATCCTCTTCAAGGGCTTCAACACCACCGAAACCGTCAGCATCCTCTCCCTGATCTGCGGCTTCCTCGTCACCTTCACCGGCGTCTATCTCCTCAACCTCAGCCGCTCGGACCCCAACGGCACCAAGCAGCTCGCGCGGCGCATCGCCGGCGACAGCACGGGCACCGACATGATCTCGAGCCTCCAGACGCGCCTGAGCATGGAGGCGCGCCGCTCGCAGTCGCACCGCATGAGCGCCGGCGATCGCGAGGGCCTGATCCGCGCCTACGACGAGGAGGAGGCCGCAGGCTTCGGCCTGACGGACCTCGCCGAAGACACCGACGAGGACGACGACCCGCGCTCGCCCATGATCCCGGGTCTCCCCCAGCAGGCGAGTATGAACGACATTAGCAACGGCCACCGTCCAAACGGGAGTCATTCGGCGGCGAAGAACGCCGGTGATGGGATAGAGCTGCAGAACAGAAAGTCCGCGGGTGGAGGCGCAGAGAGGTGATTGTATTTTTGTCTTCTTCATCTCATGCCGATTTTTTTGTTTGCTGGCGGTCGGTCTGGTTAGCGGCTGTCAAGGTCCCTCTCCCTGCTTTGTCTCTCTGCCCGTTCTCCCTGGAGACGGGTGGATTGATACGGACACACAACCCAACCCAAACCAACCCCCCCCCTCATGTCCCTCAACCCTCCGCAACCATCCACCTAGACAAACCCCTCCCGGTACATCTCAACTCCACCACATCGCAGGCGCTGGCCGGCTTCACCATGGGCGTCACGGCATGGCGCACCGCCGGGAGCGGGCTGGCCAGCGAAGTCGGACGCACACAGACACCTCCCGCTCCGTGCACGCGACATTTTGCTCGGGACAATTCTCCTCGGCACAGCTCGGTGCGACCAGGGTGGGTAGATGGGTGGATGGATGGATGGATGGATGGATGGATGGATAGATGGATGAATGGATGGACGGAGGGAATATATATATATACACCTGTACAAAACACCATGTTTTCTTTTTTCCTTTTGTTTGCTAAGGGGGGTTTAATAGGCGTCTTGGGAGGGAGGGAGGATGTCACGAAACTAAAATGGCGCCCGGGGGGACGAAGAAGAATCAGGACGCACCAGTGGGGGGAGGGATGGGTTGGTTGGTTGGTTGGTCGAAGGGGGTCTGAAACGTCCAGCAAGATTCATGATATTGCGCGGGTGGGTCACATGTTAGGCGTTGATGTTGGGGAATATCTGAATTTGGGATTACTTCTTCTTGTCTGTTCTTTTTACCCTGCTTCTTTCTATTTTACTTTTCTGCCTGACGTGGTGGGTTGCTTGGGGGAGGGTGGGTGGTATTGTGCGACATGGCCGCCACTGCGTCCGTCTCCCTTTGTTTCCCTCTGTTCCCAGCGGCTACACGAACAAGGGGTTCATGGTGATGAAATCTTGGGCATTTGTCGGTCTGTTGGGCAATCGAGATGCTGGGTGCTTCAGACACGTTACCAAACACATCAGACGGCGGCTGCTTGTTGAGAGGTTTATTCCCAGCGATTTCAGGATCGTCTTGACGTTAACTGCCCTGCCCATGGGTTTTGCGCGGATAGTTACAATCTACCCTGCAAAACCACATCCGTCCGTTTTCCTGTTTCGCAGACTAATGCAATATGCTCAAAGTTGACGCCGAGTGACCCATCCATCCGCAACCAGACTGCCGAGCGTGTGGCGCGCTCGCAGAAATGCCTCCCGGCCGAAGCATGCATCCCCACGCATTACCAGCCCGCCCCCTCTTCCGTCGCCAGGATGAAGGGGTCCTGCTCCGAGAGCGCGATAGCCAAACCGTTACCGTTGGACATCCCCTATTGCTCAGCGGCGGCAGGCTGCTCCTCCTCCGCGCCCTGCTCCTCCTGGCGAGCAGCTTCAGCGGCAGCCTGGGCGGCAGCGGCCTTAGCACCGTAGTCCTGGCTCATGGGCTGGACGACGGGGGTCTCCTCCTTGGGCTCGATGATGGTGACGGCGTCAGGGAGAGACTTCTGGGGGCCGGCCTTGCCCTCGGGGTCGCTACCGCGCATGATCTTGACCTTGATACCGAGGACGCCCTGGCGGAGCAGGACGTGGCGGGTGGCGCTGTCGATGAAGTCCTTGGCGGGCTGGCCGGAGTGGATCATGAAGCCATCGGTGAACTTCATGCTCTTGGCGCGGGCGGCGCGGAGCTTGCCGGAGACAACAACCTCGCAGCCCTTGGCACCGCTCTCCATGATGAAGCGGAGGACACCGTAGCACGCACGGCGGACGGCGAGACCGTTGAGGAGCTTGTAGCGGAGCGACTCGCACTGGGCGACGGCCGACAGACCGCGGTTCTGGACCTTGGCGGCATAGAGGGAGACCGAGTTCTCGGGGAACTTGAAGCGCTTCTGGATCAGGCTGGTGAGCTCGCGGATGCGGCGGCCCTGCTCGCCGAGAACCTCCTGGGTGTGGGTGGCGCGGATGATGATGTCGGTGACGGTCGGGGTGACGCGGACCTCGACGCCGGAGTAGCCCTCCTCAGCAAGCTCGCGCTGGAAGAACTCGTTGAGCTCGGCGTAGAAGACACCGTCAGCGACGAACTTTCTCCGCTTGGAGCTGCAAGCAAAAACGGGTCAGCATTTCATTCTCCAGTCCCTTCCTCGGTCCGCGCATCCACCACCTTGCTGTGGCCCAGCATGGCGATTCAATGCCCACCACCCTCTCTCGGGAAGTGATTTGGTGGCTGCTTACATCTGAGTGCCGGGAACAGCCATGATTGCGGTTTGGCGATGAGTCTGCTGGGGGTCAATGGTCGCAGGAGGTTGACTGAAGGCCTTCGCGCGGTGTTCACCCGACTTTTTTCAGATTGGGGGAAATTCGACCGGCACACTGCTTTTTGCGAATTCTTGGTGGGCTGCCATTCCCGATCCGAGTGCGAAGTGGGGTAGGGTTTGACTCGGCCAATCAGTAAATGCCAAGCTTTGGGGTGTGCTATCTGCGAGGCTGGGTGTGGCTCAAATAAATTTCGAGGGCGTGCCCAGCCTGACTGACGGCTTGCGGCTGCCGCGTCGCAGCCTGGCATGCGCTGAGTCCTGACACTCCAGTGGCTCCAGTGGGGCGCTGCCGACGTCAAGCGCCAGTCCCTCCCTCCCTCCTTGTCAACTGCTGCCACTGGGCATGAGCAAGCTGGGAGAACGAACTGCACCCAGTTCTTGTGATGGCCGCCGTTTCCCAACATTCTACGTCTTCCAAATCAGTGGGAAAGAGCACATACTAACGCGTCAGCATGTGCTGGTCATGACGGCCAACAAGACTGTTTACACGCTGTGCTCCTGGACCCTGTCGACTCCGCGACTTCGCGGGTGAACTTCCGGGCTGCCCCGCGCATCACCAAGTCGCCCTCCCAACCTCGCATTCGGCCGCCCACTTTATCCACCTGCCACCCGGGTATCGCGACGCCCGTGTGGTATTGTTGCATTAGACCCTTCTCGCCATGTCGGTTCCGCAAAACAAGCACGTATGTGTTTCCCCGCCACCACCATGGCGGAACTGTGCTAAACCAGCGCCAGGTCTATCCCGATGTGCACGCCTTGCGAGGGGGGAAGCCCGAGCTCGGCGATGTTGCGCTGAGCGACTACCATCTCGTCTTCCGGTTCCCGCCTGAATCGCAGACGGCCGCTGATCCCGACCTGAAGAAGCACGTCAAGCAGGCCTGGTTCGCGTTCCACGTCATATCCCAGTGCACGCTGCGGTCGACCCCCGCCTCGAGCGGCGTGCCCTCGTCCATACGCATCCGCTTCCGAGACTTCACTTTCGTCAGCTTCAACTTTACGGACGACAAGCAGGCACGCGATGCCTTTGAGTTCATTCGCTCGAGGACGTGCAGGCTGGGCAGCATCGGCAAGCTCCTGGCCTTCAGCTTCTCTCCTCCCCAGGGTTCTCCGGAGTATAAGATCAACGGGTGGGACCTGTATGATGCAAAGGCCGAGTTCCGGCGGCAGGGCATCAGCGAAAAGGCGGCAGATCTGGGTTGGAGAATATCGTCCATCAACAAAGATTATAGCTTCTCGCCGACCTACCCGGCGGTTCTGGCCGTGCCCTCCAAGATCTCCGACAACACGCTCAAGTATGCGGCCAACTTTCGGTCGCGAGCTCGGATACCCACCCTCTCGTACCTCCATCCAATCAACAACTGCACGATAACTCGGAGCTCCCAGCCGTTCGTGGGGCTCAGGATGAAGCGCAGCATCCAAGACGAGCGCCTTGTCAGTGCCTGCTTCGCCGCCTCGGACTCCCTGGATGCACCGTCGTCGTCCAAAGAGCTGGAACGCAGTCCGTCTTCTAGCCACGTGGATCTGAGTGCCGATAGTGCGGATGACGATATGTCGCTGTCGGAAACGGAGCGGATGCGGATGGAGGACGAGCTCATTGCCGGCACCAACGCGCTTTATGACGAGAAGACTGGAAAGAGACTAGTATATGGCGCCCAAAAACACAATCTGATCGTCGACGCCCGGCCTGCAATCAACTCCTATGCCATGCAGGCCATCGGAATGGGGTCGGAGAACATGGAGTATTACAAATTTGCCAAGAAGGTTTTCCTAAATATAGACAATATTCACGTCATGAGGGACTCGCTAGACAAGGTCGTCAGCGCCATCAAGGACGCCGATGTTTCTCCGTTCCCGCCCAACCGAGATCTCCTGGCCAAGAGCAAGTGGCTCAAGCACATTGCTGGCATCCTCGACGGCTCGGCTATCATCGCGCGGCAGGTTGCCATTCAGCACTCTCACGTCCTCATCCACTGCTCGGACGGCTGGGACCGCACGAGCCAGCTCAGCGCGTTGGCCCAGCTGATGCTGGACCCGTACTACCGCACCATTGACGGTTTCATCGTGCTGGTTGAGAAGGATTGGCTCTCGTTCGGGCACATGTTTCAGTTGCGGTCGGGTCTCATGAGCCATGAGAGCTGGTTTACGGTGGATAGCGACGCGTTAGCCGGCTCAACGGTCCGGCCCGGCGAGAGCGACGGCCGGGCTGACGCGCTGGGAAGTGCTCTCGCGGGCGCGAAGCGGTTGTGGAGCAAGAACGTGGGCGGCGAAAAGGATGGTTCGTCAGACATCGAGGACCCGTCTGCCGTGGACGAGGCCAAACCAGCAACTACGCCTGTTACCGAGGACCAGGCGACGAGGCCCAAGGATGTTTCGCCCGTCTTCCACCAGTTCCTCGACGCGACATACCAACTCCTCCTTCAACACCCGACGCGGTTCGAGTTTAACGAACGCCTCCTCCGCCGCTTGTTCTACCACGTCTACTCGTGCCAGTACGGCACCTTCTTGTTGAACAACGAGCGGCAACGCCACGAGGCGAAACTGGGCGAGCGCACCCGCAGTGTCTGGTCCTACTTCTTGAGCCGTCGCCAGGAGTTCACAAACGACCAATACGACGCAACCATCGATGACCACACAAAGGGGCAGGAGCGTCTCATCTTTCCCCGGCTCGGCGATGTGCGATGGTGGCATCAGCTCTTCAACCGCACCGACGACGAGATGAACAGTGCTATCAACGCCTCCATCGCAACGGCGGAGCGCGTCGCTGCCTACCAGGCGTCGACGGGGCTGTCGGAGCCAGCTGTTGGCGGCGAGGGTGATAGCACACCTAGCCTGTCTGAGGCCACGTCGCGGGGCTCAGACAGTCCGTCGCGCAGCCCTCAGCCCTCGGGCTTGGCCGAGAGCAAGTCGGTTCTGGCAGGCGTCGAGTGTGCGCATGCGGCGCTTACCCCCGAGGATAGGACCTCGCCGTCGCTGAACAAGAGCGCAAGCACAGGTGGCATGCCCGGCGCGCTGGGAACCATACAGGATAAGCTCTCGGCGCTGGCCATTGGGAAAGGGGTGTTTGGTGCGGGCGATGCCGGCAGCCCGAGCACGGGTAGGAGCCGTGTGGGTGCTCCTGCTGATGAGGATGGCGGAATGCAGGAGATGAAGAGCATGGATTAAGGGAACTGAGGGTTGGGCGGTGCAGTTAGGGGAAACGGAAGCAATGGCATGTCCTGTCCTTTATACGGGAAGGACACAGCGAGCGATCAGTTTGAGCACGTTGAGGAATTCGATTTTTTGTTTGGCCCAGCCTGTCTTTGTCCCCTGAACAGTGGAAAGGGGCTCAAGAGTTGTGGATGGCAGACCCGGCAATTGAGCGTCCCTGCCGTGGAAATTCCAGTAAATACTAATTCTACCACCCAATGCTTCAGCCTGGTATATGTGATTTTTCAAGTATTTTTCAGGAAGACGAAGGGCGGATTACAGCTCGCATGTGAACCTCTGGTCTCGCGGTCTTGATTTGGTTCGCGCATACGGATATCATGTACATATGAATACAGATTACATACCAACGCGACCCCGCCCCTCATCACCCCGCAGGCGCCCAACGCTGTTCTGCTGGGTTCGTGCACGGACCATAGAACTGACGAGCTGGCGCTGCCATGCCTGGATTTGGTCGGTGTTCCTGGGCCAGCATTGGCTGGGCTGGCGGGCAGGAGCTTGCCTCAACCTCCCACTCGAATGCATTCCATCCCACCTGCAATTCCCACCAGCCCGCAACAAACCCGCCAGACTTGCCAGGCCTCTCGATTTCTCTCGCATTTGCTGGCCCTGCTATAGTCAGCTGCGCCCCGTTACGATTCTGCATCAAACCAAACCTTCGGCCGTCGAGTGCAGGGTGTGTAAATCGCCGAGAAACGCGCAGAACCAGTTTCTCTATCTTGGGCCAAGCTGAGCTGCTTGCTGCCCACTGAGGAGTACATTCGTCCAGGGCGCCCGGCCGGCCACATCCACTTTCCCATTGCATCACATCCCGCCCACGCGATCCCAGCCGCCCTGCCCAGCGCCTGCCCAAAAAGTCGGCCCTCGTCTTGTACAACAAAACAAGCCCGAGGCTTCCTGCGACAGCCAGCGTTTTACTCTCCATAGCCGCCCGCCATGGCTGACGCGGCCAACCCCAGCGATGAGCTCTATCCGATCGCCGTGCTCATCGACGAATTGAAGGTATGGCAGTGTCACACCTCGGCCGCCTGAACCCCCCTACTCCGCGGCCTTTCTAATTAATCACCATCATTCCACAGCACGACGATGTCCTGCTTCGCCTCAATGCCATCCACCGATTGTCGACCATTGCCCTCGCCTTGGGCGCCGAGCGCACCCGCGAGGAGCTGATCCCCTTCCTTGACGGTCCGCCTGCCCCACCTCGCCCGACCCTATCGGCTCACCCGTCGCTAACCTCTTGTCGGCTGCAGAGTCTGTCGAGGACGAGGACGAGGTCCTCGTTGCCCTGAGCGAGGAGCTCGGCAACTTCATCGAGTACGTCGGCGGTCCTGAGTCGGGTCATGTGCTGCTCTCCCCGCTCGAGAACCTCGCGGCTATAGAAGAGCCCGTCGTGCGGGACAAGGTATGTGCAAGGCTCTGGGGCTCGCGGTGACGCGCCGCCGTAGCTGACATGGCCTTCTTGCAGGCCGTCGAATCCCTCAACAAGATCTGCGCCGACCTTTCGCCCAAGCAAGTCGAAGAGTACTTCATCCCGCTCACAATCCGCCTCTCCAAGGCCGACTGGTTCACCTCCAGGGTGTCGGGATGCGGCCTGTACACGGCGCCCTACTCCAAGGTCTCCCCCCCCATGCAAGAACAGCTCCGCCAGCAGTTTGGCCAGCTGGTCCACGACGACACGCCCATGGTGCGCCGCCAGGCCGCTTCCAACTTTGCCAAGTTTGTGAAGGAGATGCCCGCCGCGATCGTCGTTGAAGAGATGATACCCATGTTCCAGCACCTTGTCCAGGATGACCAAGACAGCGTCCGGCTGCTCACCGTCGAGATCTTGACCTCCATCGCAGAGGTCGTTCCCAAAGAGCAGCAGGCAAGTCACGGTGTTCTCCTCACCTCGCTACGCGCCTTGATAGAGGACAAGAGCTGGAGAGTCCGGTACATGATTGCCGACAGGTTTGAGAAGGTGCGAGATCGCTGCGACGAGTTCCCAACACGGGATTGAGAACTAACTCGGTGCGTATCTAGATCGCCAAGGCGGTTGACGAGGAGGTTGTTGCCAGGGATCTGGTCCCCGCCTTTGTAAAACTGCTCAAAGACGGCGAGGCCGAGGTGAGGACGGCGGTCGCTGGCCAGATCCCTGGCTTCTGCGCTCTGGTCGACCGGAATACCCTTCTCAACGACATCATGGGCACGGTCGAGAATCTGGTGTCGGACAGCTCTCAGCACGTCCGTGCTGCACTCGGAACACAGATCAGCGGCCTCGCCCCGATTCTGGGCAAGCAAGAGTATGTGGGCCCCGACGGTCACGCGGGGGGCAGTTATTGACTTGCTGGCAGGACTATCGATCACTTGCTGCCCATGTTCCTCCAGATGCTGAAGGACGAGTTCCCCGAAGTCCGCCTCCACATCATTTCAAAACTGGAGCTGGTAAACCAGGTCATTGGCATCGACCTCCTGGCGCAGTCCCTTCTCCCTGCCATCGTACAGCTCGCTGAGGATAAGCAATGGCGGGTGCGTTTGGCAATTATCGGACACATGCCCCTGCTCGCCAGCCAGCTGGGTGTCAAGTTCTTTGACGAGAAGCTCAGCCAGCTCTGCATGGGCTGGCTTGGCGACACGGTCTTCTCGATTCGCGAGGCGGCAACTCACAACCTCAAGAAGCTGACCGAGGTATTCGGTGTCGAGTGGGCTAACGAGGCCATCATCCCCAAGGTCATGGCGATGGGCGCCCACCCCAATTATCTCTACAGGATGACAACATGCTTCGCCATCTCGGTAGGCACTCTACCCAACGGCACTTGGAGTCATGGCTAACCGAACGAACAGACCCTGGCCAGCGCCGTGACCTTGGATGTCATCGCCAAGTCGATCCTCCCCATGCTAGAAAAGCTCACGAGCGATGAAATCCCCAACATCCGGTTCAACGTGGCAAAGACGTACTCGGGCCTGATTGGGGTGCTGCGCCGGCTGCCAGACGAGGGCACCATCTACGCGCTGGAGCAAGCCAAGACGCCCTTTACCGCGTCGCCCAGGGGCCAGCAGCTGATCGATGAGCGGATCATGCCGAGTCTGGAGAAGCTCCAGAAGGATGACGATGTGGACGTGCGGTATTTTGCGACCATGGCCGCCGCCCAGGCGACGGGGGCTGCAGGTGGTGGAGAGCCCATGAACACATCGCCATAGAGAGAGTTTTAATGAAGCAATTCTCGTTCCTGTCCTCTGCAGGTCTGCCGGTTGTCGGGCCAGCTGCAGCGTGTTCATACTTGGTCTTGGCTTGCCGGCACTGGGTTGCGAAAAAAAAAAGAAATACTCAGATAGTGTGGACAGGCCTGGGTGCGTAGTCTGTGTATAAGGAGTGGCGGCGAGGCATGCTTGAGGAAACCATGGATGTTCCCAGCGCAGCGCAAACGGGTGGATGGCTTGCGAGTGCCAAGGCAAAACATGACACTATGCACCTACTCCCCCCCTGGGTATCACTCTTCTCTATTGCCTTTCTAACCGCAGCCGCTAGGCCACAACCTTCTCAAAGCACAGGGTACTGATCGTCTGCCCCTTGACGCCCCCAAAGCTGAAGCTGGGGTACGCTATCCTCCCCGCCAGCCGCAGCCTCTCGCCCCCCGCGCCCTCCGTCTTGGTCTCAAACCACTCGCGCAGCTCCTTCTCGGTCCAGTTGCAGCTCGTCACCACAAAGATGCCGCCGCGCCGCAGAAGCTGCAGCACCCGCTCCCCATACCCCTCGCAGACCCGCCGCCCCTGCCCGTCCTGCTCGGCCGACAGGCTCACGGCGTCAAACGTGCCCTTGTCGAGGACCACGTCCCATCCCGCGCCCGTTTGCCTGCTTCCTCCTGTTGTTGTTGTTGTTGTTGTTGTTGTTGTCGTTGTTGCCGCCGCCGCCCGCACCTCGTCCAAATCCCCCCCCAGCACATCCCACACCCGAAACTCCACCCCCCCTTCATCATCACCACCACCACCACCACCACCACCGTCACCACCCGCACCCACCAACCCCCTCGCGGCCGCCACCCCGCGCGCAAGCCGCACGCTGCGCGCGCTGTAATCCACCCCCAGCAGCCGGCCGGCCCACCCGGCCGCCGCCAGCGCGCACAGCAGGCTGCCGTTGCCGCACCCCAGGTCCAGCACCGCCGCCGTCTGGCGGTCGAGGTCGAGGTCGAGGTTGAGTTGGAGGTCGTGTCCGTGTTCGTGTCCGTGTCCGTGTCCGTGTCCGGCGAGGAACGCGACCATCTTGGCTTCGGCGTCCGAGTCGTCGAACCAGACGGTCCCGTGGTCGGCCGGGTCGTGCGCGTGGTTGGTGAGCTCGGTCTCGTAGAGCGTGTCCCAGCTGTGGAAGTGGTAAGCCCGGCGCTGGGGGGG
>MU853402.1:349604-393466 GCA_033297235.1 Trichocladium antarcticum
ATTTACTAGTATTTAGTTATAGTACTATATAATTCATTTTAAAGTATATTATCTATATATATATATTAAAGTATTTTAGTAATCTTACTATATAGTAATATAGTTATACTAATAATAAACTAATTAGTATAATTAACAATCATCTAATAGAATAAAGCTTAATATTGCAAATGTAATATAATATAACTTATAACAATCCAGCGTCTATTATTACATATATACTAGAACAATCGTTAAAAGCGAAAATAGATAGAGGTCTTTAGGCACGGCGGGGTAAACCTAGTGACATGATTTGGGTTTTGGGACTCATGTAGACTTGACGCTCCGTACAGCAGCTTGCGGACGGGGTCAAAAAGAAGAAGGCGGTGTATCTGATGTTACCACATGCCCCCTCCACATCTGCGTACTCGGTAGATATATGTACTGTGTACATGAATAACCCTTCACCATAGCCCCCATCCATCAACAGTCGTCACCAGCTACCCAGGGTATATAGGCGTGCAAAGCATGGAAGAAGGCAATCCGATCCCCCTCCGCAAAGGGAATGTCATCCAAGTCGTCAGTAAAAGCGAGGGGAAGTCTACCAACCAGCAATCCCCGTATCATCCCCCCCCCCCGCGCGATGAATGATCCACCAACACCACACACATGCTCTCCATTTTGGACCCGCGGCATCGCCAACCCACCTTCCGCACGCGCGCCAACTCACACACTAAACCAATGGTAAATACCCCTCCCCCCAAACTCAACACCTGCTATCTCCCTTACCCGTAGGACGGACCAACCAGGAAAGATGCCTTCTTCCCATCACGCCAACGTCCACACCGGCGCCTTGACCAGCACCTGCCGACCCCTCACCTCGACGGCCACGAATCCCGCGAAACGCACCTTGCCCTGGTCCTTGAGCGGCGCGGGGACTGCTTGAGCCAGAGAGGCACCGTCGTCAGCAATGGCGCTACCGTTCGCGGCGCCGGGGACACGCAACATACCCGTTCTGAGCTTGTCGCCGCGCCGGTCCTTGGCGCCGCCGTCCTTGGCACCCGCCGCGTCCTTGGGCGCACCGCCAGCGACATCATCCGCGACGGCAGCCTCCTCGCTCGCGTCCGGAGCCCGCGGCTCGAGCGGGGGCAGGCCCGTCTTCTCGACCTCCATCAGGTCCGGCTGGATGGGCTGCTCGGGCAGCGGGTAGACGATGGCGACGTCGCGGCTCTCGAGCGGCATGTTGCACGCGATGCCCACGGCCAGCTCGACAATCATGCTGGCGCTGCCGTCCACGCCCGCGGGCGGGGGGTCGGCCAGGTGCTGGAAGAGGCAGGCCGTCAGGTTGCTGGTGGCGCGGCGGGTAAAGTCGTTTCGGTTTTCGACTGCCTCGCCGCTCCGGAGCACGTCCTGCAGCCCGTCGAGCGTGGTCATGCGCCAGGCCACCACCTTGTTGGTCAGGGCGTCAAACTCCTCCTGGCTGCTCATCGTATAGCTAAAGGCTCTGATGTTGTGCTCGATAATCTTGAGCTGTCTGCTGAGCTCGGCGTCCAGGCCCGGGTGGAAGGAGCGGTTAAAGATCTCTTCCACAATCCAGCGCGTGATGACGGCGCGCCCGACCGCCGTCATCTCTTGCTTTCCCGTCTTGAGCGCGTCGGCACTGACAAAGGGAACAAGCCACGCTGGTAGGGTTACCCAATCCTTGCGTATATTGAAGGACAAGTTGTTAATGGCGCCGTTGAGGCGGTTGAAGCGCGTCGCGTACTCGCTGTCGTCGAGCGAGGTCCGGCTCTGCGACATGCGCTGGTTGGCGACGGCGTTTTGAAGCTGCTCTATTTGGCTGTTCAGATGCTCAATCTCCTTCTTGCCATCGAAATAAAGACGCTTGACATTCTTGTATTTGGTCACTGCCACCACGGGGCGTTAGCGGAGTCTGCGCAGATCGGACACGGAGGCTACTACTCGTCGTACAAAGATCCTTGAATGCCTTTTCTGGATCCTCGGCGCCGCGGTCGCTCGGAGGGGGTTGCGGGCTGTTGCGGCCCTGAACATCCGCTGGGCCGTCGAATGGCTGCTGCCTATCGGTAACATCGCTGCGGCGGAAGGTCGGGTTCTGCGCTGCAGCATTCGGCGGTTGTGGTAGGGGGTTCATGTTGCCCTGCTGGCTTTGCCGGTAGCTGGGTGGCGGCCCAGGCGGCGGCTGGACTTGGTCGCGCAGCCCCTTCTCCGCGTCCTGTGATCTCCGCGCCGGGGGGGGCGGCCCGCCGGCTGGTGGGGCCATGGTCTGCTGCTGCGGGGTCAAAGCTTGGGCCGCAGGGGGTGGGTTCTGGTGTCCAGGAATATCCTGTGTCTGCGAGGGGTAGTTTATGGTGGGGGGCAGCAGCGCTGTCTGTGCTTGTGGAATATCAGTGGCAGAACGCAGTTCCGAGTCCGTAACGGGCGATTCATGCGACAGCTGGGACACGGTCTCGGGGTTCTGCGGCCTGGGTGCTCCAAGGTGTTGTGAGAAGGAGGGCTGCGTGCTGCCCGGATACTGTCCCTGCTGTAGGCTTGCAAACTGGTATTGCTGCTGAGGCGGCGGCGGCGGCGGCGGCAGCGGTTGATGAGGGTTGGCGTCGAGGATTGCCTGGCCGATTGCCTGGCCGTACTGCTGGTGCTGTACTTCAGGTGGGGCCGGGACGTGTCCCTGCGGGTGGGCCCGTTGTTGTTGGTGGTATACGATATCCTCTGCCGCGTACGGCGATGTGTCTCCTGAAGCGGGCACGGGGCGGATGCTGGGATGCTGTGTGTCCTGGGGGTTCTGCAGGGGCGGCAACTCTTGGTCAGATCCGTCAATCACGTACGTTTCGCGGAAGTCTCGTACGCCTTGCAGAGGAGATGGCTGAGTTGGCGGGCCCTGGTTCCGCCAGTCGTGCTGCTGCTGGTGGTCGAGCGAAACCTGGGAGAACTGGGAGACGCTGGTGCGGATGTTGGGATACGGCGGCACAAGGCTCACGCGCTTCGAGTTCCTGCGGGCTGGCCCACTGCTGCTGCTGTATGGGTTTTGCTGCGTCGGGGGTGGGTGGTCAGAACCGCGGAGTATGTTTTTGATCAGCTTCCGGGTGGACTGCTTAGGCTTGTGGGGCGGCGGCGGTTGCGGGTGCTGATGGCCGAAGATGGGCTGAGGCGGGCCGGCGAGAACCGGCGACGAGATGTTGCCGTGAGAGGCAGTGGCCGAAAGATCCTCAAAGGAAGCCGAGCCCGGGTGGGGCTGTGCTTGCTGTTGCAATGGATGTTGAGGTTGCGGTTGCTGCTGCTGCTGCTGCTGCTGCTGCTGCTGTTGCTGCTGTTGCTGCTGGAGGTGGAGTTGGCCCGGGGTGGGGGGGAGCTGCGTGAAGCGATGGGATTGGGAGCGCGTCACTTGGTCGGCGAAATCGTGTTCGCGCTGGCGCGAGTCAAATGCGGCCGAGACACTGTTGGAGTGCTGCAACTGCGGCGAGATATTTGCAGGATTGGGGCCGCCGGCAGCGGTGCCGTAGATATTGCCCAGGTGTGGCGGCGGTGGAGGGGGTTGTGCGTGATTACCCCGGCCGGCGCTGGTGTCGGGCTGAAAGGATTCGCTGGAGCTGAGGGCCGGGTTGGGCGAGGCTGAGGGGGGGTTTGCAGCGCTGGCACTCGCACCCGGGGCGTTCGCTGCAGCTGACACAGGAACGGTCGCAGAGTCCTCTGCAACTGTCGGCCCAACCAAGCTGTGCTGCGACCGGTTGTTCTTGCCAGACCAATGGATCCTGGACGGCATTATTGCGCCGGCAGAATCGGACGAGAGCTTGGAGCTGCCTGCGGTCGAAGGCGGTCGTTGCTGCGACAAAGGGCCAACCAACCCTGTAGGCGTTTGGGGTCCTGGGCTGATAGCGGCCTTAGCAGTGTGCCGGTGCGGGGGAAGGAAGGGCAGAGACCGGACGAATGCGCAAAACGTTAAGGCCGCAAACCGCAAACCGCAAACCGCAAAAGGGCAGAAACGGTAAACCGCACGTCAATCGCTGGACCGCGACCGCCAACAGCCAAGCCAAAGAAATCGCCGGCCGGGCAGGGAACAGGGGAGTCGACAGCTTGAAGCGGGCACGGGGCGCAACAGCTGCAAGTCAGTACAATGCCCAGGGCTAGTAGTGCAACAAAAGCAAACTTGCCAGCGTGTGCGACGGGTGTTAGCGACTGGGACGGCGCCTGGGAATCACAAGTGGACGACGACGGATGGGATGAGACGAAATCACGTCGAAGGATCGGATGCAAATGCGCTGAGCTGGCTCGCCCCCTCATCTCCATGTGCACAGCAGGGGTCAGGGGCGGGCGGGACGAGCTGTCACTCGATGATTCTTCTGCGATAGCGTCTTGCCTGGGGCTGTGCTCCCCACAATCGGTGCTCGCACCGCGAGCTCCTTGCTGAGCTTCTTCCTCCTATCGTAATTCTCGACGACAAAAAGAGCTCGGCACAGCGAACAAAGAGGAGAGATACAGTCCTCGGGCTCCCGCGACGAGGGAATGTAGTCCTTGTCTTGTTCCTCAATTCAGCCTTGCCCGTCGTCAGCTCTTTGGGGGCCATGAACGATGCAAGCCCTTGTGGTCGGCAGGATGCAAGCTACTCCGGACTAGTAGTAGCTGGTGAGCCCGATGGAAGCGGCTGGCCAAACCAAGGTAATTTTGTCCCCACCACAGAGTTCAACCACAGGACACAAGCTACGGAGCACGGAGTACAGCACCTGTGATCTCCCAGGATTTGGGAAGCCCTCAACCACTCCAAATCTCACCCGCTTGACGTCTCCCAAGGCAATTGTCTCAATACACCGGACACTTGGAACCCAGAAGAACAAAACGAAAACGCCGTCCTGGCCGGAGCCTATCGTGATCTGGTACCCCGCATCATGGTGGTCGTTCCCTATCGCCTGTTGGATCCTCATCCAATGGCTCCCCCCCTACCTATGTACCTAGTAGGGAACGCGAACCTTTGGTCCGGCGATCATCCCGCTTGCGCCGCCGGACGGTCGACAAAAGTCGGCTTGCCCTGATCCCGAACGCACAACGATGGCGGCGTTGTTGGTTCCCCTCTTTCAAGGTACCTAGGTACATACTTGTCGCTGCCAGCCTGCCACAGCCTCAACGAAGCTTGAATTCGAGCCAAGACTTGCCGTCGCAGATCTTCCCCATCTGGCTGGTGGGGCCGTGGGCCGAGGGGCTCCCAAAACGCCTGAAATGATGGGCCTGCAGGGCCTGTTACATACATCCAAAAATAGCAACAGCTCGCGAACGACAGCGGACAATGAATGGACCCGTGGCGGCGAGCAAAGCAAACATCACCAAGCTATTAGATCGGCTTCGATGATCATCATCGTCGTCAGCCGTTGGGGAATACGGCCGGGTCCGATGAACTTCAGAGGCCCATTCGTATGTATACGAAAACCGGTTCCCGACATTGCTTGGGCCGAAAAGTATTTTCGTGCAGGGTGGCCTGACGTGCCTCGGGGCCACAACCCGCTGAAGAAAGGACTGCCTTTGGTTGAGGGAGCGGTTGAGGCTATTAGACCCCGGCGTGTAATGTAGGGCCACGGAGCATTCCGGGCGGAACGGTGCGTGGGGGCGGCGGGTTGCCGGCTATCATTTCGTTCATCGACTCACTTGGTAAGGCTCTTACATATAGGAAACAATGCCTGGAAAGACGCGCAACTTGGTCAAGGTCCGATCTCGGATTCTAGCTAAATATCTCAAGGATGCATATCGCTCTATTGCTCTTCCGCGAAAGCCTTTGCCAAGTCCCGGGGTGACCATGACGACCTAGAGCATGTAAGACAAGGGGGGCCAAGGGGAGACTGGTTGTCTGGGTATCTGGGTTTTCAACATAGGTCCAGATCGAGATCGATTCAATACATATGCTAGCTCAGAGCCGATATCGCTGTCCACGGCTCGACATGGCGACCGTGTGACACATCCTGCGTGTTCTTCGAGTGGCACTTTGGATCCAGGCGCTTGTGGTTCCGACAGGCTGGTCCGGCTGTTGGCGTACAACCCCGCTCCTTCACTTTGACTTGTGCCTGCATATCTAGATTTTACTTCAATCGAACCTTAAAATGGAAGCCTAGAGTCAATTTGGAATTACACAGCATATGCAATGCTTTAAGCCAAGGCAAGAGCGACACAGTTGATAAGCCAGGCTCGGAACCAAAACCCCAACAGCTCCTTGTCTCGGTCATTTGCGCCTTCCGTCTTTCCATGCTTGGGGATGTAGAAACTTAGTTTGAAGTTTCATTTTACAAACGACAGCGGCGTGGCAACCCATCTGCCCGTCACCAAGCCATGATATGGTCGGGAGTCGTGGTTTTGTACGACTTGCGCAGCAAACATCGTCATGTAACAGTTGGTGATATAGTAGTAGATGCTCAATGGTTCCTGCCCTTGAACACACTTCCGTATATCGTTTCAGGGTCTCTCACGACAGCACGTCGGAATTCCTGGGGACTGTGTTCGCATCCTCTCTTCTACCCGATCTAAATTCATGCCAGCCCGGGGGAGCTCCTCTTGGGACTATCTTGAGTCTTCTACAGCTTCTCCCGGTTCGCCGCCAATCAGGATCACTCCGCATCCCCTACCCAACTCCACGTTCGGCCCAATCCCACCCAGCAATGTACTCGTTTCTCCCTTTCCTAGCACTTATGCTCTGGCCACTAGTGGGCTCAGCGTCAGATGATCCTCAAGGCCCATTTCTTTAGGAACGACCTCAAGAGCCGTCCACGAAATACCTTGCACGATGTGGCCCAGTTCAACTTCTCCCCATTCCAGGTTACCGACCTTCACATTCTCTGTAATCGCGTTAAGCGCATCAGCAGACTACTCGTGCGCCCTCTTATGTAAGAGACATTATCCGAGAGCCTGCGAGTTGTACTGAACTGGTTGTTGCAAGTTAAATGGTTTGATCCAAACTCTGTCCGAGAGAACTCTATCACCGCGGGTACCTGCCACTCCTTCTGGTCTTGGGATAGCGCGACCATACTCAACAGCAGCAACGACGGCACCAGCCATGCTGTCGGCTACAGACTTTGCTGGTTGGACCAAGATACATCCTTCAAGTTGGCTGTCCCCTCTTTCTGGCATCCCGGCAGCTTCTCACTCGAGCTGGTGCACCGCTACCGCGACGACGAGTAAGGGGGCCGCAAAGCTATACCCTGTCATACGAGCCGTTCCTGACTGTTGACATCGTGTAGAAACCTTACCAGACCTTGGGACCATCCAACGACCTTTGCCCAGGCAGAAGTTCGCATTGGAGCGGAGCAGAAGCGGGGGAACTACATCCATCACTACACGCGCGGCCCGGTCAATGGCACGGTCGTCGGGATTGCGGACTGAATTGAGCTGGGTGGGTGGATGCTGATTCCAGGGAAATACGGGATAGTATAGGGGAATCGTCAACTTTGTCTTGTGTTGACATTTGCATTGATAGGCAGACACGCGCGACCAAATTAGACCAGGATAATACCGACTCCTTCCTGGCTCTGGAGCATCTATTGTAGCACAGGGGGGTAAGCGCAGGTCATTATAATGTAAATAGGGGAAAGGGCAACAGACACGACGGGCCGAATAACTAGCCTCGCCCCTGAAAAGTGAATATGCTTCCAAGAATAAGCGACAGGGCAGCATATCTGCCCGGCTGCCATCGCTCAATGTCAGGGGCCTTCTACGTGTGGAATGGCAGGATGGGTTGGTACAGCACAGCCTTCATCTATTGGCCGATTTACCTATGTACAAAAGCACAGCCCAAATGGTCCACCAACCACGCCTGGCCACTCCCCTCTAGCCTTGAAGCGGATACGACGTCTCCGGCAGGGACTCGAGGTGTGTCCTGTTGTGTTCGTTCGCCTGCAAACCCCACACTGTTAGCCATTCCGCAGCCACACCGGCCATAGCCAGCCATAAGTGTCCTGAGAGAGGAAGAACCTACAAAGGGCAGCCCGCAGTAGCCGCACGTCGCAATCTCAGCCTTGTCCGTGTTGATGAAAACCCTGGGGTGGCCCTCGGGGCCGCCGCCTCCGTCGCACGCAACCATCCGGTCATGCGTCCACCGTACGGGCTGCTTGTGGATGAGCTCGATGGCGGCATACGGTCGGGGCTGTGTGTATCGTCCGTCCGTCAGCTCATTGTGTCCCCCCGTCCCCGTCCACTCATCCGTCTAGGCCCCTCCGAGCCTCGACTGGCAAGACAGCACCCGGTCGAGGTAGATAGAACCCACCTGCAGCTCGAAATCCGTCTGCTCGAACCGCGGTCCCGTCATGGCCACGGCCCGCGGCCGCTGGTTGCGCGACCAGATCTCGGCGCGGTTCGGCGCCTGCGAGGCGGCCGTCGGGACGGCGCCCTCGGGAACATGGGGCACCTTGGTGTCGGCCGTGGTGGGGGTTGTCGCCGAGCCGGACGTCGCCGACTCCAATTGGCGTCCCGTTGCCGTGAAGGACCGCTTCGAGAGGTGCCGCGGCAGCAGCGCCTTGGGGGCGGCCGTCCGCAGTCGCGCGGCGTACATTGTGCGGTTGTGGTTTGGGGTTGTGGCGGGGATTGGCTGTGTTCGGGACCGGACCCGGAGGCGAGCGAGCGTGAATTGAGGTCGGCCTTGCTTGCCGGAGCTCTGAGAGTGTCTTGGCTGTGGCCGGCTGATTCTCGGCTGGGTTCCTACACAGCAGCTGGGGAAGAAATGGTCTGTGCGTTGAGTGATGCCGATAAGGCTTGGCGGGGTGCTTGGCTCTTGGCTTTGATCATCCTTTTTGCCAGTCGCGATTCCTCCCTTTTTTCCGCTTGAGCAACAGAAGCGACGAGTTGCAGTTTCAATACAAAGCTTACTCCCCTCGCTATCGGTCGATCTACTAACGCAGTACTCGTACCACTAAGTCAATTCAAGCTTCCAATATCCATCATCAACCACAGCACGAGACAACCCGACAACATGGCACCGCCGCCGGTATCAGGAATGCCAGACATGGCCAAGCAATCGACACCAAAGACCATGTCTTCTCGTCTCATGACGATGAAATTCATGCAAAGGGGCGCTGCGGCAGCCGCCGCGGCAGGAACCCCAGAAGCCGCCAGCTCTCCCGCCACCCCGAGAAGCGAGGACGGGTCGGCCAAGCGCCGGAAGTTCTCCCATACCTCATCAGTAGCTAGTTCGCCGGCCACACCCCTCTACGATCAAAAGGCCATTCGGGCTGCGATAGAAGAGGAGGAGAAGAAGCGCGAGGCGGCGATCGAGAAGCGTGCCGCCGAGCTGGGCGACTCACACTGGGTGCTGGAAGGCGCGGCGGCCTTGCCCAAGAGCGGCTCCCGCCCACTACTGAATGTCGTTCAAGTTGGATTTTCCCAGATTGACTATGCAGGCACGTCGGCCGGGAACGATGACGCATTCGAGTCGGGCAGCGCGCCTTCCCAGACCCAGTTCCGCCGATTTAACATGAAGAAGTCAAAGGTATGTGTATTCGGAAGGGGCGTGATCTCCGAACCATGCTGACGGGATGTGTAGGCTGCGAAGAAAAAGGAAAATGACGACAGCAGTAGCAGCACTTCTGATTCCGGTTCCGACTCGGAAGGGGACTCGGAAGCTCAGCGCCCTGCACCGCCAACTAGAGAGGAGCCTGGCCGCGGGCGGCGAAACACTGCCATTGACCCAGAGGCCCGCGAGCGCGTTCGGTCCAGCATGTCGGGTAGGAGAGACGACCAACGGAAGAAATCGCAGCAACTTGCCGCGAACAGGCGGAAGAAGGAGATCAAGTTGAACCAGCTTTCTTCGGTATCGTCGGCAGGCTCGCAGGCCTTTCAGCGGCCATCTTCGGGGATGGCTTGCCACGGTTGTGGGAAGTCTGGACACAAAGTTGCCGACTGCCTGAACAAGAATCGCTAAGGCTCCGGGTTCGCGTCATGTTCGTCCTGCTGGCGTGGCCGTATCCACATTCCCCATCGATCATTCCTCGTCCCTGATTCTTACGTTCCGAGGCCATTCTCTTAGCGCATCACATGTCGGTGCTTGTAGGCATCTGGCACGACCTGAGGGAGATGTATGCCGGCACGACCCCGCGTCAAGTCATCGCCGGCGTTACCAACAATATCCGGCTCAGTGAGCAGAGAACTAGGCCCACCGGGATACCTACCCCATATACAACACAGTGTTTTCGCAGGCGTGCATGCTTTCGAGGTGGCGCCGAACATCCAAGTCCGCTTTTTCCCGGCTTCTCCGCCTGTTTTGTGGAGCAAAAGCACCACGAGTTCACACTGCCGCCGGCCGCGCCGATTCACCATCCGCCGCGACGGGTATAAATGAAGCCGGAGTGCCGCAATGCTGCGTTGTAGAGCACGGTGTGCCGAGCATTCATGGGGACGATTCGAGGAGGCATGCCCTATTTCCAGGGCAAGGGCCGACTCCTGACTCGTACCAGCCTGCCTGGATGGAGAAAAGTAGACATATTGTCTCTTGTCAATACGCGAAGCCTACCAGTTTCGGAGCCCGCGAAACCCAACCCAACGGCTATGCGGACATGGTTGAGGGGTGTTGAGGCTGGGAGGATCGTCTGAATTCTATACCAGAGCCAGGCAGAAATGGCTGTGCAGGTTATCCTTTCCGTCCCCCCAGACATGGAACCGTACGAGTGAGGATGCCAGACATTCAGTCCCCCGGGGGTCCCAGTTAGCCAGCCGTGCCGTGTTGTCTAGCTGGGTTGTCTAGCTGGGTAACATGTGCTGGGCCTGGCTGAAGTTGCATGGGAGTTCCAATGTGGCGGTCCGCGGGATGTGGCTCCTCTCTTTTGGACCCCGTGCTGGACGCTTTCGGCTTGTTTCGACACCACGGCTGTGTGGCACCGGAGGTGGGAATAATACCGGGAGATGGCAGCATCAATCAGCCTTTTCCCCCAGAAGATGTGCGGATCTTTTGCGGGACGGTAACTCGAGATCGGGCCGGCTCGAGCCTTCTAGGTTGGCCACTTGCTCCTCGGTCATGACCGACAGCCCCATTTGTCATCAGGGCGATCTCTTGTCATGCTGGATCCATGGCGAATGCGTGGGATGCCCCTCGACTCACTCTCAGCATGCATGTGTGGGGCACGCGTCAAGCGGAATTAGTTGACGGCGTTGCCGCTTCGATGGCGTTGACAGGGGTCGGCTTTTCCGCAGATCGCGGGTTTGGATCGGGTTCCTGCAGCTTGTCGACATGCATAAACCGACGTCGTTGGGAGGTTGGGTGTGGTGCACAACGCCGGAGGCTGCAACCGGCCGCATACTCCTGAACAAGGCCTGCTGCAGGGCGCGCCGCCAGCTGCCCGTCCGTGCCCAAGCCAAGATTCATCAAGAAGCCGGTGTCCGATCTGTCGGCCGCCAAGGAGACCGGGTGGAAGAGCGGGAATGGAGGGCGTCATCCAGGAGCGACCCAACCTCAGGCCAGATTTGGCTCGGCTCGCCGTCGCGTTGCATTGCGGCAGGTTTCAAAAATGTCCCACCGTGGGGGGGTACGACAACGGGTCGCAGGAACTGCAGCATCATGTGCTTGTCCAGTCATCTCCCTTAACCACCACACAGCATCACATGGCGGATGCTGGCAGCATTATCGATCTACACCAAATCGTGCCGCTTGGTGTGCCGCTTTTTGCATTCACAGGATACCTGGAGCCCCCCCCTCAGTTCCACAGACTAACAGGCTCAACGGTTTGTGACTTTGTGTCATGATAGAGGGGTACTTGGAGCAGCTGCATGCATGGCCAACCCCACCAAACAGCTCTACCCAACAGGAAGTCGACTCACCCCTACTCAGTCCGAGGCGAGTATGCAATAACAACGGAATCGATAAGACACTTGTGCCCAGGACTGTTACGAACCGGTGAATCAGGCACCGCAGGGAGGCTCCACAAGCGCTGACGATGGAGTTGCACTGAAGAAAATGGGAGGGGGTACCGGCAGCTGTTATCACCACAACTTCAAGAGACAAAACCTGCGTTGCGGCCCAAGCTGTCATCTCATCCCATAACTGCGTTCTGCCGACGACCCTATGATGCGGTCGGGTTCACAACCGGGCCGGATGGGCTCTGTTGTGCATGCGCCGCTCCTTGCCGACCCGGCCCAAGATGGAGCGGTTGGCCGGTCCATTGGTCTGGTCAAGGGGGCGTTTCTTTGTTTACGCAGTACCTCGCCGTCAACAACAACAACCAACCCACTTGGAGACAAGGCAGGATGGTGCAAGCCTATGACTGCAGGTCTCAACAACCGTCTCCGTTTTGGCCTCCAATGGGTATCGACCATGCAGCCAGGATGCCGGTTGAAGGGGTACGGAATACTGGCAGGAATATGGCGTCTGATATGGGATCGCGCGCGTAGGAACAAGGCTGATTAAGACAAGGAGGCGGCTGTGGGAGGAGACTGAGTGGTTGAGATGGGCATGTCAATGCATACTGGCATCTGGGATGGACGTTGAGATTGGATTTGCCAAAACTTGAAGCGCGCGCCATCCAATCGTGTGCAGGTGTACGCCGTATGCACGTCAGTTGGCGGCTTGTCGTCTCTCAGCCTCCGAGGGCACACAAGTCTCCTCAGCTATGTGCCCAATATGTGCACCCATCACGACTAACTTTACACCTGGACATGTTAGTTGGCTGCATTGAGAGACAACATACATTTTCCATTTCAATTCAACTTTTTATACTTTTGAGAGCTGGTTAATACGTGGTCGTCTCTACACCTTTATGCCAGAGTACGGAATACCTGCGCAGAGTCTGACTTTGGTGTGGAGAGACAGGCTGTGTCTAGGAAACTTCGAGTTGCAGCATCCAGCAATGTAACGAAGCGCTGTCATCTCTCCTGCCGATATTGCCCAGTTGCAATGGATGTTCTAGCGCCGGATGGACGGCCGGATATACAGCCGCTCCTGCCTCTCTAGATCATTGCCTACCCTGATACCTATTTACCCACCTACTTACTGTACCTGGCGCGCCGTTTTAGGAATCTCGGTGCAAGTTCTCAATCCCTAGTACGACGGTGACAGGACGATGCTTCACCGGCCCTCCGTTGCTCGTGTGCTTGTTCGTCCCACAGCCACCACGGGGTTCTCCCAGCCCACAGAATCCTTGTGTTGGTACCGCCAACATGTCCTATCAGGAAGAGATGCGTCAATCCTTGAGGCATCATGGTCTGATTAAGCTGCAGGCAAGGGCAATCGTGCGCTGTAAGCGGCGCTTGGGTCAACTCCCACTCAGTACCTATAATCTTAGTACCCGCTTGGCCTCGGCACTGTCAATCGAAGTTGTCCAGGGAATGAACGAATGACTCTTCTGTCCCTCCACATTGCGTGTCCCATTCGGCACGTTGGTTGAATTGTTGCCCCCCGCTCTTCCCGCACCCCTCCCCTGTCGATATCGCCAATCGCTAATCAATCAATGCACGCCGTTCGAAAACGCCTCCTTCGACCTGCCCGCCGGTGCTGATGTTCTTATACTTGGCCGAAATCAAGTATGTAGGTGTCAACGCACCGAGCGGCTGGCCGTGACTCCACGCCTCGTCATTCCCCCAGGCGCCGTTCCGCCTGCGGGTCTCGTGGGGAGTGCAAGCACAAGACGATGGTTGGTGTGGCCATTGGGGTTCTCAAACTTGCCGTGTCCTCTGCAGCACCCTGCACATATGTATAAAGAGCCCGTCTTGCCGGGGACACCTTGGTAAGCGGTCCTGAGCTCGCCAGTTGCGCATACGAAGACATTCTTCCGGTTGAGACATTATCTCTACGCAGATGATTTGACGGCCTTGCACGTCTGCTTCCCCAAGCTCCCTGCTTCTTATTCCACGCGACATCCTACGCTTACCTTTTACTGGGAGGCACAGAACGACCCAACCAAGCCGACCTGGAACCCAAGACGACAGACGTGTAGGGGACCCACGCCCCGACTCGAATCAGCCGGGTTTCCTGGAATCCAACTCGTCGGTAACCCTTACCTAGCGCCGCGACGTTCCCCACAGCTCCGCACAGACGCTGCTGCTGGCGCTGCGCTTGTGCTGGCATTCTGCGCCGTCATCGCCTCTTCGGCAGCTTCTCGCCCCCACCCCCACCAACCACCACCAACACTCGGATTACTGTTATTTTCCAAACGGTTTCTTCCTGAACCCCATTCGTCCCGCACCAGTTCCTCCTGCAACTAGCTCTCTCACCCAGACCGACATCGACATCGACATCGACATCGACATCGACATCGACATCGGCATTCCGCCATGTCTCCACAGCAGCACTTCGATGCCCAGCCCCCGGCGGACACGCCCGTCGCGGGGGTTACCGGTGGCAGTCCGCTGTCTCCCACAGTCGAGCTTGTCACAGATCGCCTCGAGACTTCGTCTCTAGATGACCGGTCTTACCGGGTCATTCGTCTCCCTAACCAGCTCGAGGTCCTGCTGGTCCATGACCCCAAGACGGACAAGGCAAGCGCTGCGATGGACGTCAATGTCGGGAGCTTCAGCGACGAGGACCACATGCCAGGAATGGCTCATGCGGTTGAACATGTAGGTCCCCCTTGCTGATGAAACAGGCCTCTGCCAGCATTGACCCCGGCACACAGCTCCTCTTTATGGGCAACGAGAAATACCCAGTCGAGAACGCCTACCACCAGTTCATATCAGCTCATTCTGGCATGACCAACGCCCACACCGCACCGACATCCACAAACTACCACTTCGAGGTGTCTGCCAAACCCAGCAATGGCGAGGAGGCCTCGGCGACCAACCCATCACCGCTGCTGGGGGCCATGGACCGCTTCGCCCAGTTCTTCATTTCCCCGCTATTCCTTGCTAATACCCTGGATCGCGAACTTCAAGCCGTCGACTCCGAGAACAAGAAGAATCTCCAGAGTGACCAGTGGCGTTTGTATCAGCTCAAGAAGGCACTGACGAATCCCAAGCACCCGTTTTGCCACTTCGCCACTGGCAACCTCGAGACCCTCAAGACAATCCCCGAGGCGATGGGAATCAATGTGCGAGACAAGTTCATTGAGTTTTACGAGAAGCACTACTCGGCCAACCTGATGAAGCTCTGCGTTCTCGGAAGGGAGCCCTTGGATGTATTGCAAACTTGGGTCGTTGAGCACTTCTCGGCGGTAAAGAACAAGCACCTTGAGCATAACAGGTGGGAGACCGAGGTCCCATTTACCAAGGAACAGCTCGGGACCCAGGTCTTTGCGAAGCCGGTAATGGACATGCGGGAGCTGGCCCTCATCTTCCCGTTCATGGAGCAGGATCACCTCTACGAGTCGCAGCCTAGCCGCTACATCACCCATCTGATTGGACACGAAGGCCCGGGAAGCATCATGGCGTACATCAAGTCCAAGGGCTGGGCCAACGGGCTACACGTTGCGGTGTCTCCCGTCGGTCCTGGCACTCCGGATGTCTTTGAGTGCTATATCACGTTGACAGAAGAGGTATGGGCAAAACGTGCGCGAGGCGTGACGGCACGGAATGGCTAACTCTAGAGCAGGGACTCAAGAACTACAAGGAGGTTGTCAAGGTCATCTTCGAATATATCGCCCTCCTTCGCGAAACAGAGCCCCAGGAGAGTATATTCGAGGAGCAGAAGGGCCTGGCCGAGGTCGGCTTTCGGTTTAGGGAGAAGACGCAGTCGTACCGCTTCACAAGCAGGCTCAGCTCTTTCATGCAAAAGCCGCTACCGCGCGAGTACCTGCTGAGCGGGTATACCCTGCTGCGTAAGTTTGACCCCAAGCTGATCAAGGAAGGGCTCGAGTATCTGCGGCCCGACAATTTCCGCTTGTCGATCATCTCGCGAGATTTTCCCGGAACGTGGGAACACAAGGAGAAGTGGTACGGGACCGAGTACACCTGCCAGCCGATCCCTGCGGATCTTATGGAAGAGATCAAGAAGGCGGCGGCGGCCAGCCCTGGGGATCGGACCGCCAAGCTGCATCTCCCGCACAAGAACGAATTCGTACCGACCAAGCTGGAAGTGGAGAAGAAGGACATCAAGGAGCCGGCGCTGGCGCCGCGCATCATCCGTAACGACGCGCACGTCCGGACCTGGTTCAAGAAGGACGACACTTTCTGGGTTCCAAAAGCAACCTTGGTCATTAGCTGCAGGAGCCCGGTGGCCACGGCGTCGGCGGCGAACCGGGTCAAGTCGCGGCTCTTCGCGGACCTCATCAAGGATGCGCTCGAGGAGTTCTCGTACGATGCCGAACTGGCCGGCCTGGAATACACCGTGTCTCTCGACTCTCGTGGCGTGTACATTGAGGTGTCGGGATACAACGACAAGTTGGCAGTGCTCCTGCAACGCGTGCTCCTCACCACGCGCGATCTCGAGATTCGCGACGACCGATTCGCCATCGTCAAGGAGCGCATCAGCCGAGGCCACCGGAACTGGGAGCTTTCTGCGCCGTGGACCCAGATTGGCGACTACATGTCCTGGCTGACCATCGACCACGGTTATGTGGTTGAGGAGCTCGAGGCCGAGCTACCCCATATTACAGCCGATGCGGTCCGCGTGTTCCACAAGGAGTTGCTCGCCCAGATGCATATAGAAATCCTCGCTCACGGCAACCTCTACAAGGAAGATGCCCTCAGGCTGACCGATATGGTCGAGTCGACGCTGAAGCCGCGGGTGCTCCCGCAGCAGCAATGGAAGATCCGCCGTGGCCTGATCCTCCCGCCCGGATCCAACTACATCTGGAAGAAGACGCTCAAGGACCCCGGCAATGTCAACCACTGCATCCAGTACTTTCTCCATGTGGGCTACAGGGGAGACTACAATGTTCGGGCCAAGACGTTGCTGCTGGACCAGATTGTTCACGAGCCGTGCTTCAACCAGCTCCGGACCAAGGAGCAGCTTGGCTACATTGTCTACTCGGGCGCCTGGACCAGCATCACGCAATACGGCTTCTACTTTGTCATCCAGAGCGAGAAGACGGCGGCGTATCTGGAGACGCGGATTGAGGAGTTCTTGAAGACGGTATCCAAGACGCTCGAGGAGATGAGCGATGCCGAGTTTGAGAGCAACAAGCGCAGCATCATCGACAAGCGCCTCGAGAGGCTCAAGTACATGGAGCAGGAGAGCAACAGGCACTGGAACCATATCCACACCGAGCTCTATGCCTTTGACATTAGTAAGTCCATACTCACATCTTGAGCTGTACATGACCCCGACACTAACCTCACCCGCGTGTCACAGCCCAGCAAGACGCGGACCATATTAAGCCCCTCACCAAAGCGGACATGATGGAGTTTTTCGCGCACTACATCGACCCTGCGTCGCCGTCGCGCGCCAAGCTCGCCGTCTACCTCGAGGCCCAGTCCAAGAGCGACGTCTCAACCAAGCAGATCTCGGAGCTCCTCAAGCCGCTGGGTCTCGACACCCTGATGTCTGCCCGCGCAGCGACAGACCTGCAGGCGCGTCTCACCGCCGTCGCCGGCCCGGAGCGTAACGTCGAGAAGGAGGTGGCGGGGCTGCGCGAGTACCTACTGCGTGATCTCAAGGTTGGGGGGGAGAAGATTGATGCGGCGGCCGAGGCGTGGCGCGTGCTGCACGACGAGTATCACGGGGAGGCGTTCGCGGATGCGGATCCGCCGAGCAGCAACGGGACGAGGCCGGTGCTGGTGGAGGATGTGAGGGCGTTCCGAGCCAGTCTGGCGGCGAGTAACGGGGCGCGGCCCATGCGGGATCTGAGCGAGTATGAGGATCTGGGGTCGAAGCTCTGAGGGCTGCTCACTCGGGGGGGCCCGGGGGGGGATTGGTGGCTGACTGGGACTGGGATGGTATCGAGACAGGAAGAGGAGGGAGGCAGTGGACATATATTGACGCCGGGTTTGGAGGACCGGGAGGGATGGCGGATTAGACACGACTGCATATAGAGGCCTGCGATTTTTGTTGATGTCGCCGTGGAATTGTTGGCATTTCATCAAGACATAGATCTAGATTACTACACGTTGTTTTCGCTGAGGGGTTTCACAGGTAACTCGGTAGACTTACCAGATGGCAGGGTATGTTAGACGTGGCCTTTGCCATTGCATCAGAGATAGACAATGACTATAGAAGATGCGCTGTGTTCATCGCATTATTTTGAAGAAACACCTGGTTGTACAGAAGACTTCCTACCTTGTCAACCTGCTGTTTGGTGCAACAAGAGGTCATCCCCCCTCCCCTAGCCGGGGTGTGTGTTGTGGCATTGTTGCACTATGACGCGGCTAATAGGGCACCCACCACCGCGGCGTGTGGGTCAAGGGCTAATTACTGTTTGTTAAGGCCCTAGTTCCTGAATCGCCCACAGTGCGAAGATGAGATGGCGGGGCTGCGGGGAAGCAGAAGACAGATTTGCCAGGTCCCTGGAGTGTAATTATCTCGTGTGTATTATATGTGCGGCGCTGGGGTATATAGAAAAGAAACAGTCCCCGACTTGGTGTCTACATACTTGTTAACAATATCTAACTAGATGCCTGGCCACACTGACTTTACTTTCTGTCAAGTCCACCGTCTTGCCGACTCCCCGGTTCCAGGGTCGCCCGCAGCTTCCAGGTTGTTTCGCTGATTCGCAGGGCTGAAAGCGCCAACGCTCCCCTCAGGCAGGGGCAGGAAGGCTGTCTCCACTAGGAAGCCCACTCAGCACTCACAAAGCAAAACCGAGCGAGCCTCTCCGCACGGACTTTGGTTTCCCTCAGCCAAAAAAGAAGAGAAAAAGCGTGCAACATCAGTTTGCAGGCCGCATGTCCACGTAACACAGGCTCCCTATCTGAGCCGGGATTCATTCATTCCAGGGCGCCCCAGCACCACGGCCAAATTGCATTGCCATCCGCCTGCAGATCCCCGGGAAATGCGCCAGCACCTACCGCTTCACTTCGCCGCCCGCTGACTGACCGACTCGACTGCCCAGAACCGCGCCGGTGTGTTGGTTGCTGCTGATGCACTACAGGACTCAGCCTGTCGCCCCATTGAGCTTTCCGTCGCTGCCGTCCCTCTCCGCCTCACTGCGTCTTGGGCCGCCCTCACAAACCACCGCCTGGCGTCCTCCTAGTTCTTCGTTGCCCACTCCCGTCCACCCGCTTTCGCACTCTTCGTCGACTCGGCATTCCTCGAGCTGCACAGGCAGCTCGCCTTCACCACGTCTTCCCAAAAGAAACGGAGGATTACCCGCCAGTCGACCAGGGAGCACAGGCCCGAGGACTTGGTGCTGCCCTCCACTGAAGCAGAAGACGCCGATCCCGCCTTCTCCTTTTCCGCAGCCTCCACCTCCGGCCTGAGCACGCCCACCTTCATTCGTGCCGACTCGCTGGGCCCCTCCGGCGTCCCCCCCCGCCTCCAGACGCAGACGCAGAGCACCTCCTTCGTCGACCCCCCCTCGTCGGCTGCGAGCTCCCCCTGTGCTGCCTCGACCGACCTGTCCATCGAACTCGACCGGAGCGCCGACCTCGTCGACTCCGGTTCGACCCTGCAGCTGCCTGATCACGGGACAGCCTCGGACGACCAGTCCCCAGTCCACCACTCGGTTCGACGGGCCATGATGGGCGGCGGTACCGATCTCCCCCAGCGCTCCTCGTCGCCGCTCAAGCGGCGGGCATCTAGCATGGAACCAGAACACGATATCGCCGAGACACAGGAGGATGTCGACATGATTGCTGTCCTGGACTCCCAGTTAGACGGGCACGAAGGAGGATCGCCGGAGCAAGATAACAAGAGGGCCGATGCAGCGCCGAATACTGTGCAAGATGTCGAGGTTCCGGTGGTTGATATGAAGGTTGAGCTTCCTTTGCGAAATGGTAAATCCTCCGGCAACCCCCCCCCCCCCCCCCCCCCTCCCCCACTTACCTCCCTCCCCCGCTGCTCTAGGGCTAACCGATGTGGCAGATATTCCCCCACTCGGTCAGCAAATCAAGACAATTGAGACCATCGTCAAAGCGTTTGCCGAGACTCCCCTGAAGGAGGGCGACGAGGCCTATCTTGTTTCGAGGCAATGGCTCAATCGGGCGCAGGCTTTTGGGTCCGATGCGAGGCATGCCAGCAAAGAATCCGTGGAAGGGTCCCTGGGTCCTGTTGACAACTCGGACATCATCCAGGCCATTTTTACCGATTCCAAAGGCGAGCTCTGCGTCAAGCTAAAGCCGGGCATGGGCGCTGAGAATTTCGAGACTTTCCCCAAGGACGCGTGGGACCTGCTCTTGTCGTGGTACGGCCTGACCCCTGGACAGTCGCCCATCGTCCGTCTCGCCCACAACACTGCCCCTGATGCCGTGAGCCTACCGACCATCCAGTTCGAGTTCCACCCGCCGGTCTTTACGATCCACCGGCTGTGGTCCGCGACAAGCCCGATCCCGATCGAGTCGGAAATCAAGCTCAAGAAGCCTGCGCCTCCCGTCGTAGTTCAAAGCACCTCGTTCGGCTACCATAATTTTCTAAAACAGGTCAAGGAGCTTGCTGGTGTATCGGCCGACCGGAAAGTGCGCGTGTGGAGAGTCCTCCAAACCCTTCCGGCTACCGAGGACGGCTCGGAGCCTTCCGGGATGAAGACCCCGCCCGACTCGCCGGGCCGTGGTTCGGAGATCCTCACTCGCGCTCCCACTTCGCCGGGGTCCTGGCCGGAGATGCTTGTCGATGTCGAGACGTTTTTGAAGCTTGAGAAGGACGTTGAGCGCGGTCTGGTGGACGCAGAAGACACGACTACCAACTTGAACTACAACGGAAAAAAGAGTCTGTCATTGGTAGGCCTCGCCGTCGACCAAACGCTTGTTCTCGACGAGCAGGTCGACCGGAAAGGATACATCTCTACCTACAGAGGCGACGCTGTCAAGGACAAGGCCGTCGCCACCCGAGCCAGCAGTCTTGCTCCCCAGACCCGCATCACTGCCAGTGGGCGCAGCACCCCGGTGCCCCAAGGGCTGCAGGCCAGAGGCCGCGTGCAGCAAAAGCCGGGGCGTACCACCGGTTGCGTTGGCTTGCAGAATTTGGGCAACACCTGCTACATGAACTCTGCTCTGCAATGTGTAAGGAGTGTTGAAGAGCTCACAAAGTACTTCTTGACACACGAAGCGCGAAAGGAAATCAACCCGGACAACCCGCTTTCCCACAACGGCGAGGTTGCCGCAGCCTATGGTCGCCTCCTGGAGGAGTTATACAAGGACCCCACACCAAACTCGATCGCTCCTCGGCATTTCAAGAGCACCATCGGTCGGTATGCTCCCGCATTCTCCGGATATGGGCAACAGGACTCGCAGGAGTTCCTTGGCTTCCTTCTCGATGGTCTTCAGGAGGACCTGAACCGCATCAAGAAGAAGCCCTATATTGAGAAGCCCGATTCTACGGACGAGATGATTGGCAATCCGGCCGCAATCCGGGAGATGGCGGGGAAAGTCTGGGACATCACCAAAAAGAGGGACGACTCGGTCATTGCCGATCTCTTCACCGGCATGTACAAGTCGACCCTCGTGTGTCCCGTCTGTGACAAAGTCAGCATCACATTCGACCCCTTCAACAACCTGACCCTGCCGCTTCCCGTGGCCAATGTCTGGTCAAGGGGCGTCAAGTTCTTCCCGCTGAACGATGCGCCTGTCGAGATCGTGGTCGATATTGACAAGCACAGCTCCATCAAGGCCATGAAGCAATACATCTCTGTGCGGGTCGGCGTGCCGGTCGAGCGTCTGTTCGCCGGTGAAGAGTTCCAGGCCAAGTTTTTCAAGCTTTATGACGATAGCGCGACCGTTTCCGAGGAGATTCAGTCCAGCGATGTCCCAGCGGTCCATGAGCTCGAGGCCCCGCCCACCAATATCTCGGAGATCAAGAAGCAGCCCAAGGTGCAGCGGTATAGGTCACTATTCGCAGAAGACGACGAGGAGGAGACTCCTTCCCCCGTCGAGGATCCCATGGCGGAACGTATGCTTGTCACGGTCATCCACCGGATGAGCCCCCAAGACCCGGCGCGGAAACGCTATGGGCGCAAGAACTCGGATCATGTCCCTCCGCCCCACTTCATCGTCTTGAAACCCGAGGAGGCTCGTGACATGGAATCTATCCGCCGGAAAATTCTGGAAAAGGTTGCCACCTTTACGACGCTGCCGCAGCTTGCCGCAGCCGAGGATGCAGATTCGTCCGAGACAACGGATCCCGAGATAATCAACATTGCTTCGGATGTGGATTCCGCAGGCGACTCTAAGATCATCGCCAAGTCGGTCGAGGGCGAGGAGGACATGGTTGATGTCACGATGAAGGACGCACCCGATGCCGGGAGGGCCCCCCCTTCCGGGGTCCCGCAAGAGTGAGTTTTATCTTCCTTGTATTTCTATCCCGAGCATCATCTGCTAACCGTTGCCAAAGGCCAACAGCTGTGCTGCGGCGCTTCAGACAAACGCGGCCCAAGTGGATCGATCCTCTACAATTCCTTGACCCAGAGCTGCAAAACCTCTTTGAGATGAGCTACTTTTCCGAGACGGGGACAGCCGTCCCCACTGGCTGGAATTCGACTTCTGATGACGGGGAACTGCCTCGGCTGAGCACCAGGCTTCCCAAGCTGGTCGTCTCGGACATTGAGATGCACAGTCCCGGCCCGTTGGACGGCTCCGACGAGAGCGGCAGCGAGGAGTCTGGGCCGCGGTCGACTGCCGGCATCACCCGCATGGCCGACCAATCCAGCGACGATGATTCGGGCTTTCCGACTGTCAAGGTTTGTGGACGCAACTTGGATCGTTGGTTTCAGTTGACTGACTGTTCCTAGAACTTCCACTCACGGCCGAACGGACCTGGGTTTAACGGCAACCGAGGAGGGAAGAAGAAAACGAGGGGGAATAATAAGACTTATGGTAAAAAGGGGAACAGACGGTTCGACAAACAACGAGCTGCCCGTTTCCAGAACCAATCGGCAGAGCGGATCGATACAGAAGACCCTCTTCCTGGCGGCGCCTTGATTGGTCTTGGGGAGGGCATTGTGGTCGACTGGAGCGAGACGGCGCTCGACTATGTCTTTGGTGGCTCATCGCGTGACGCCATGCAGGGCGCGAAGACGTACAAGGACATGCCGACGCTGGAGGATCCCGCCCTGGATGCTAAGAAGATGCAGCGGCAGATGCGCAAGAAGAACGGCATCACGCTGGACGACTGCCTGGACGAGTTCGAGAACGAGGAGATCCTCTCGGAACAGGATACCTGGTACTGTCCTCGTTGCAAGGAACACCGTCGCGCCAGCAAGAAGTTCGATCTTTGGAAGACGCCGGATATCCTGGTTGTTCATCTCAAGCGGTTCAGCTCTAGTGGCTGGCGCCGGGACAAGCTTGATATCCTTGTTGACTTTCCTGTCGAGGGCCTCGATCTGACAAGACGTGTCATTGACAAGGAGAGCGGGAAAGAAGAGGTCTACGACTTGATCGCTGTTGATGACCATTGGGGCGGCCTCGGGGGTGGACACTACACGGCCTTTGCCAAGAACTTCAACGACGGCGAGTGGTACGAGTACAATGGTGAGTTGTTTGCTCTTACCGTGCGAGGGTTTGAGACCTGCTAACACCCCCCCCCCCTCCCCCTTAGATGCCTCTGTGACGAAGCTGAAAGACACCTCGCGGGTGATCTCCTCCGCAGCCTATCTTCTCTTTTACAGACGCCGCTCAGAAGGCGCCCTAGGCGGTCCGCGATTCCAAGAAATCTTCGACCGCTACAATAACCCCCCTACCGATGAAGACATGTCGGACTCGGGGGAAGGTCGGCGTCTCGGCCAAGGCTCCTCCCATTGTGGATCGCCGAGCGCTTTGACCGGAGCAGGTCCAATTCCCCCTCAGGCAAATCGTGGTTTAGCTAGGCTCGCCGACTCCGAGCAGCCCCCCTCGTACCAGTCCAGCCTCGGTGACGGCAATGCCGACGACGACGACACGGACATGGGCGGCGGCAGCGGCGTCCACCACCTCGCGTCGTGGAGCAACCAGGGCACGCTGCACAACAGCATCGAGGGCGACGAGGACGAGGGCATTGGGCTCTCAGACTTTGACAGTGCCGGTCTGGCAGGCATGACCAGCGTCATCGGCCCGAACAGCTGGAGCTTCAACGGCCTCGACGGCCACACCAAGGCCAACTCGGCGATCGATGACGACGACGACATTGCCAGCGACGTTGCGCAAAACGACAGCGACCGGTCCGTCAACGGCCTCGACGACGACGTCTTCGACACGGGCGACATGGTCCACATGCTGGCGGGCGCCGAGCCCGGGTCCGGGTACACAGAGCCGCCGGAGCCGGTCCGGCCGGCCGAGTACGAGGAGCCCGCGGCCCCGCCGCCGCTGCCGCCCCCGCCGTCGGACGAGACGCAGGACTATATGGGCGCCATTGCGGCCGAGACGTGGGCGCGGCGCCAGCGCGGCGTCTTGCATGCCGTTCCGCCGTCGGTGGACGACGACCGTGCGAGCGAGGGCGTTGCTGAGATTCATGTCGGCGAGGCGGCTGAGGAGGGGAAGCAACCCCCCGTTTAGCGGGCTGCTGTGGACATGGGGGGAAAAAGGGGGCCATTGTTGGAGGGGGGGGATTGGAGATGGGGGTGGTTAAGCGGCGGCGGGCTGGGGCTGCTGCTGCGGGGTTGGGATTGGGGATAATACTATGATGTCTGGGTTATTGCCTGTTTTTTTCTTCTCCTTCTCGTTGGGGTTGGTTGGTTTGTTTGGGGGGAGGGCCCGGGGGTTCCAAACACTCCAAACAGGGTTTTGAGCAGGCGGGGGCGAGGGTTGATCCAGACAGGGCTGGCAGACGCGGTTGCCGTTGTGGCACTTTGGGATGGTTGTCTGCTCTGCGCCTGTGGATTGACTACTTTGCTGGCTTCCTACCCTGGCCTGCTCTGCGCCCTGCCTATGCTTACTACATATGTTACTTGCATGGGAATCCACAAATACCCTGGGTGTGTTATGGATGGGGGCCCTTTGCGTGTAGATAGAGCGGGGCGGAGGGAGCGGGAAAACCATGTTGCTGGCTTTTGCGAGTCTGGTCTCGGGTCTCGGGTGTATGGGGCTTGGCTCTTTGGTTCCGTTGTGTTGGTGTTGTTCTGCTACGTAAGGGTTGTGGTGGGAGTGGATGGCGCATCAGCACTCTTGCGGTACATTGGTAATATGGCTGTGACATGTCTGCCACTTGTTAGTAGTCAGTAGATGTGCCATTTCCCATTGCTGCACATTCGGCCCATCGCGTTGGTAGATGGCCGATCGAGATGTGCTTGGCTTGGTTGGTGTTGGGTGTGCTGAGAAGTCCGAAATCTCTCGGGTTCCCAAGACACACACCTCCGAGCAAGTTCCATCGCGGGCCAAGCCACGCCATGACGCCAGGGTCTGCGCGCGAGACACCATTGCCGGATCCAGATTACGGATCAACAGGGCTGAAAGCTGAAACGGTTTAGAGGCTGTCTATTAATAACCATGGCGCTTCATCGGGACAGGGTCGAAAACTGTGTAAATTTGATGACGACGAAGACGCCGGCATTGTCTCATTGTCATGTTGGATTTGTCCGGGATGTTGGAGAACCGGGCCGACTGAGGGTGCTGCGGCACTATCCGCACTAGCTCGCAGATGGTTGTATTGCACTTGAAATCAGCAAGGGGAATAGACGCGCAAGAATGGTTCGGTTTTCAGCAGCACGTGGTGGTCATGACCGGATGTCTCGCATGACATGACTGACGGGAGAGCATGTCTCAGGTCGATGCTTGCTGCACGTCAACCAGGAAGTTGTGTCGGGGTGGAGAGCCGGGTCTGCCCAGTCTTGTGTACCGAGGCACAGCAACTGCACGGCAGGGAACAGAGGGGGGGCCTCGCGCGCGCTCGGCAGCTGGGGTTGGGCGGGCACGGCAGTACGGGTTGGCCGGCCGGCGTGGGCGGCATTGTCGGCGCCGGCATGGCGGTTTGAAACGGCCCATTCGGGCGGGTAGCGTGTGGATCGGATCGCTTACATACGAGATACCGTCGGGGTCAGGGCAAATGCCGGGATAAGGCTCGTCCCGCATCCATGTCAAGCTGTGGCGCCCGGCTGCCCTGGAAGTTGATTAGCCCTGCCCACCTACCTGTCTGCGGGTTGAGCGAGCTGAAGGTTGGCGGAGCCGTTGGCAACGAAGGGAGCAAGGCTGCAGCGCTATGTTGTGGAAGCCGACACGGCTAATACAGACCAGTATCTGTGATGCAATCTGGAGTTGGCAGCTGGCCGGCACATGACTAGCAGCGAGAAAAGAAACAAGCATGACGCTTCCACATTGTTTCTGGGTCCGTCAGCCCTGGTGCCATTCGCGACTCGTGCGGCGACGGCTGGCGCTAGTGGTGGGAGGGTTCGCCTGCCTTCGCCTGCTTTTGTCCTTGTACTGACTGTAATACTTTGCAAAGGTCCTGGGGCTGGCTGTGGGGTTGGCAAAACCCTGGCGGTCGCCGAGATTTCTCTTGGCCGGGGCCTCGGTCCATTTAGGGAAGGTCGACGGTGGGGCCGTGCCGGGCGTGATCGATCCGCCGCAGTCGTCGGTCGGTTGTGTCATTGAGCAGATGGCGGTCGGCCCCGTCGCGCTGTTGTCGACTTGGCCATCGGTGGCCGGCAGAGCAGATGGGGAATTTATGTAGTCCTGGTGCATTGGCGTGCTGTCGACGCATTGTTTGGTAGCTGAAAGTTGGCCATGATCCTTTGCGCCGGACGCTTCGGAGGCTGGGCCAGTTTTCGGTTGGTGCTCGCTCATGCGCAGGTCTGGCCCAGCAAGGCCGACGCCGCCAGGCTGCTTGCTTCCTAGGCATTGGCTAATGGCCCCCGGTTATGCCAGCTTGACTTTGGATTTTTGAGTTGTCGTCGGCAAACGTGTTCGATGGCCGATGGCGGCGCCGATGGTGGTTTTTCGTGGGTGGGAATCGATTGGTGGTTGGGGACGAAACCCCCAAATCCTGAGCGGGCCCTGTCTCCCTGTGTGACCGAGTGATCTGCAAGGCCCGTCCCACCATATGTGTCCGTATGTACATGTACATGCGTCTCTTCGGCCGGGCGGTCGACACCTGATTGCCGGCAAAGAGAGTTTCGAGTGTATGTAGCACAGTTGAGCACAGTTGCATTTACCGTGTTCCCTGGACCAGACACGAACTCCAAGCTGGGAGGCTTTCTTGTGGGTGTCGACTCCAGTTTGGTTTGCCCTGCAGGCCAGTCCCTTATTCCTGCGGGACAAGCTGCAGCGTGCCCTGGCTGAGCCTGGGCACCACGAGCGGGCGAGTCGGACTTGGTTTGCAGTAGCGTGTTCGACGGGTTTTCGAGAAGACGGGCAGAAGACCAGGGGCCAGGCTTCGATGGGCCACTAAGGATCCGCCCCGGCCTTCTCAGATTGCACCTTTCCCGTCATCGCAGCATTCCCCACCACTGCCAGGCCCCTTTATTGGCTCCTGCCACAGGGAGAAGGGCCCCACACCCACGCCTTCCGCGCTTCCCCCGATGAATCCCCCCCCCAATGCCCCAATGCTCCAATGCCCCAAGGGCGTGTTCCACTGTACGACCCTCCGTTGCGTCTCCCTTCAACGCTACTGCATGTACATAGGTCCTTGTCTTGCGTGCGCAGCAACTACCCCGTCCGCCTCCCCTTCATCAAAAGCCAGTCCAATCGTGAAAAGGAGTCTTTATCCGGTCCCAATTGGTCATCTGCCCTCTGGAGGACAAATTCGCCCCATGGGTTCGAGCGCGCCGAGAGCAAGCGAGACCGTGGATCTGCCTTGGTCCTTTCTCTCGAGACACAAACGTTGCCATTCCGCTGAATACCATACTTTGTACGGAATACGCCGTTGTAGTATCCGTGCCGCAGTAGTGTAGTACTACACACCCTCCGACCATACATAGTGTCTTTCCGTCCCTGAGCCTCGACCACGCCGCCCGGGCCTCGCACGAAACCACGAAAACTCCATTCTGGCAGGACAAAAGCCATTCCCGAGTATCCACCTACCTCTTCTTGGTACTAGGTATTTACCCTGTGAACTGTTCGTCGCTCCCCCCGCCGCCCGTCCTTCCTTCGTTCCTTGCCCCCACCCGCCGCCTCCTGGTCCAAATCCACATCCCGACTCGATCCACACGACCCAGAACACAGTCGCACCGATTGACGGGCCCGCGCCTCTCTCCTGCCCCAATCTTCTGCGCAGCGCACCCACCCGGCACTCTGGTTTTCGCGCATTCCACCCGACAAGACTCTTTCCCACCGCGCACGCCGTCTCGTGGGCCTCTGTTCGCCGCCAGATTCCAATCGAGCGCACACAGACAGACGAACCAGCCTCGCTCCTCGCCCACGACTCGGTAGGATCGAGTACCCAGCCCGGCGCACACGAAGCGCCCGATCTCGAGCCGAAGACGAAGACGAACTTCGCGAGCTGGGCGAACCGCACTCACTCCGAAGCGAAAGCCATCCGGGTTGCCGAACCCGGCCGGCATCAAGACCGACCTCCTCGCGCCGCGCGCATCGGTCGCCGAGCGGCTACTGATCTCCTGTCTGGGCCGTGTTCGCAGCCGACGCCTCCTCGAGCGGTGGTGTCGTAACCGAACGCTGCTGGGCGCTTTATACCTGCTACCCCGTGGTGGACGCGTATCTGGTCGCAAGACCGGTCGCTTGTCAAGGCCACCATGGAGAATGTCCCGTGCAACGTCATATACGTGGACCGGTCCGTGGCACAGGACCGGTCCGTCAGAGCCAGTGAACTGCGGAGCGCGAAGGACGCTTACCACTGGGAATCGGCGCGCGTTGCCGAAAATGTCCAAGTCCTATTGGGTGCCTTTGACGAAGGTACGGTGCATTTCCGTTCCGGGCGCCCTGCGTGGATATACTGATGGTCGGATATAGTCCATTTGTGTAGCACCGGCGGCGCATGCCTGACGCGATGGCTGGACCTCCAAGAAACTTCGATGGTCGCCTCGAAGCCGACGCTCTTCATCCTGGATACAGCGTATCAGGAGAACATTGCCGAGCCGTCCAGCTCGAGGTCCCCCTCGCTGCTCTCGCTGACCGTGGACGGCCGCGATAACGAAAAGGAGGAACTATACGGCCTCGCGCTGCTGCGGAGGATCATCTCAGAGTCCTATGTCCGGAATGCGTCAAAACTGGTTGTCACGGTTCCCATCGTCGGGTTCCCCTTTGGCAGCCAGGCCGAGGAGGACCACGGCACGAGCGAGGCGAGGGAAGATATCCTCATCAACAAACTGCGCCTGGACCCGGCCGAGAATCGTAGGGCGGCCAACATGAGGATGCTGAAGAAATGTCTTGATTTGGGCGCGACAGATGTCATGACGAACCCCATGAATGGCAACTGCGTTGCCAACCTCGAGGTGCACGCGTACCGCGCCCATCGAGACGCCGCGCTGGACCAGAGCTCCGTCCTCGAGCTCCGTCGGGGCCGGAAGCGGTCGTGGGTCGGCATCAGCGAGGAGAAGCCGTTTTCCTACCTGCGCGAGGCCATGGTGGCGAAACTGATGAAGTGGATATGTCGGACCGGGGCCGAGACCGAAGACGGGCTCGCCAGCATCAAGCTGTCCATCGCGTTTGAAAAGCAGGCCCTGATTTCGGCAGCAGTGGGCCAGTGGCAGTTTTGCGCCCACGACTTCTCCGACGACGAGCTCGTGGTGGCGGCCTCTGTCATGTTCAAGCACGCCTTGTCCATGCCCGAGCTGGAGGCGTGGCGGATACCAACAGGTATGTGCCGGGTGCGAGCCTTGACCTCGGCGGGTTGCTGACCGCCTCACGCAGACCAGCTGTTCCGCTTTCTCCTCGCCTGCCGCGCTGCCTACAACGAATTCGTCCCGTACCACAACTTCCGCCACGTGGTCGATGTCCTACAGGCGACCTTCCACTTCCTCGTCTGCATTGGCTCCTTGCCGCCCTATCCCTTCCCCAACGGCATGCTGTCCCAGGCCACCCCCAAGTCGTCCATGGCGGATCTCCTGTCGCCGTTTGAGGCGCTGGCGCTTCTGGTCACCGCGATTGGCCATGACGTCGGGCATCCCGGCGTCAACAACGGCTTCTTGGTGACACTGAACGCGCCGCTGGCCCAGCTCTACAATGACCGCTCCGTTCTCGAATCTTTCCACTGCGCCGCCTATTCGCAGATCCTCCGGAGGTACTGGCCCCCGGTCTTTGACGACGGCAGGATGCGCAACCTCATGATCAGCTCCATCCTGGCAACGGATATGGGCATGCACTTCGACTACATGAAGAAGCTGGACAGCCTCCAGGCGAGACTGCTCCCCAGCGACAGCACCAAGGACTGGACCGAGAGCATCAAAAACGAGCAGAGGGCGCTCGCATGTGCCCTGCTCATCAAATGCGCTGACATCAGCAACGTGGTAAGTGCCCGCGACCCGAGTCTTCTGTTCTGCACACGAGCCCATTCTCACCCCCGCCCGACAGGCCCGACGACACGATACCGCCCTCCAGTGGATGCACATTCTCTCGGATGAGTTCTCTCGGCAAGCTACAATGGAGAGCGAGCTGGCCATCCCCACGTCTCTGATGTCGGCGCCGAAGAAGGATATCATATCATTGGCCACCGCACAGTTGAAGTTTATGAATCTGTTTGCCATCCCGCTCTTCAAGGGGGCCGCGGACATCCTACCCGCCATGCAGTACTGCGTCGATGAGCTCCAACAAAACACGGACTTGTTCGGTAAGTGGTTGTCAGAACAGCAGGTGCGGGAGTCGCCCGGCCAGTCAATCCAGCAGAGCGATCAGCGCACCTTGTGCCTCAAGACAATTGCCTTTACAGCCCCGCCAGAACCGGCAACCGAGGCCCGCCCCGCAAAGGGAGCACTGAGCCCCGTGCCCAAGGTCGTTGAACCGCACAGTACCCCCGGCATCACTGTACCTCCAGGCCTTAAACAATCTATCAACGGGCGGGCCGTGAACGGGATCGTCACCTCGTTCGCCTTGGCCGCAACCCCCGACGCCAACCACAACAACGACCCATACAACACCGACGGATGGCATCCGCCAGGCCACACCAGGCAGAGGTGCAGCGAGACCACCGAGGGCAGCTCGGCGCGCTACACGGGCGACTGGGCCTCGCAGGCGACCAGCGCCACCACGGGCAAGATGCCGCTCTCGCCCAGCACGCAGGGCACGAGCATGGCGAGCAGGGACTCGCTCGAGCGCCTCAACGGCGTTCCCGCCACGAGCACCGCCATGTCCGGGCCGACCATCACGGTCTTGGAGTCGGACGAGGCCAAGAGCCGGCCCGACCTCAAGGTCTTTGACAGCAACGGCTGTCCGCAGGACGGCGACGACGAGGTCCTGCGGAACGGCCACCACCTCCTCCACCACCACCACCACCACCACCACCACCATGGCATGATGAAGAGCCACCTCGAGCCGGACCCCGTCGTGTGCAGGCAGCTCAAGAAGAAGCCGAGCCGGTTTAGGATGAATGGTCTCCAGTCGCTCTTTAGGAAACACAAGAGCCCGAGTCCGGCCATGCAGGCGACGGATACGGCGGGATAGAAGCGCTCTCTTTTGGGTGGGGGGGTTGCCTGCTGTCTGTCTGTCTGTCTGTCTGTCTGTCTGTCTGTATATCTGCCTCGCGCATCCATAACTCATATCAACAAGGATGGGTTGAGACAGAGAGAGCGCGAGAAACAGACACACACACAGAGGGAGAGCCGCGCACCGCAGAAACGAACAAACACCCGCCGCTCAGGAACAGTCGCGTCACGCCGAGCCCTGCGCATCGGTATTCGGCGGGCTGCCATCACGGCATCCACCAGTTAGTTCCCCACAGCCGGTCCCGACCATGGCGAGCGACGAATCTTTCGTCGTTTGGGAAGCTGCGCCAGCGATCGAGATGCGAGCGAAGAAAAGAGGAGAGAGAGCGAAAACGACTCCCCCCACCCCGCCCCCTTTCCTTTCCTTCCCTTTCCTTTCCAACTCTGTCACACCTATATAGAGAGGACGATACCATTGATTGCGCATCGGAGAGAAGGACGCGGTCCCGTCTGCCGTCCAAGCCCAAGGGGGGATTTTTGTTTGTTTTGTCTGGCCCCGGAACGAAGGACGGACGACGGGAAAGGGAACGGTTGAGCGGTGGGTGGGTGTCTAGGTGGGCGGGTGGTTCTGGTTCTTTCTTTCCAGGAGGAAGGAACGAACCAAGGTGGGCTGGCTGGCTGGCTGGCTGGCGTTGGTGGGACATGGAAATGCTTTTTGTTGTTTTTTTTGGTGTTTGTTTATACGCTTCTGTTTGTTCGGGGCTTTCTCACCCCCCAGACGGAGCACCTTCATGCCTTTTATGAGTCATGGAAGGGACAGAGAAAAGGAACGGGGAGGGTGATGGTCAGGGCAAGGAAGGTTCGCCAGTCGGCTTGGCTGGTTGATTAGTCCGTCATGGACACTGCTTACCCGGCCGTGTTTCGGGTACAGCTGAATGAATAGGGTCCAAGGAACTCGGGGATAGGGGGTTGTGTATAGGTGGATATGACCGAAGCCGTATAGAGTATCCTGTTCCTACTGATGAGTTCTTTGTCTTGCTGCTTGTCCTTTGCCTCTCTTGTGGATGCTGTTGGACGGATTTGACCCGATGGCGCGAGGACGACAGTAATGGGTTGCACGTTGGGATCAAAGGGCAGGCATCCCCATCCCTACCCCCAGGCGAGAGCAGACATTGATCTCAGGTGTCAAGCATCGAGTGCTGAAAAATAGCATTATCCTCTTAAGGAAAAGAAAATACATCCAGAAAACCCTTCAGCACGACATCATCTGCTACCCGCTCGCATGCTGAGCTTCCGCCAGTGTAAAAGTCAAACAATAACATGGCCAAACCAAGGCCACGCCGAAACAATCCGTGCTGAACACAGCATGTCTCCTACTGGCGTCTCCACTTATTTGGAGAACCACTCGCCGCCCAACCAGCGGTTCAGGAAGTCGAGCGAGTGCTCAGGCTGATCCATGGGAACCATGTGGCCGGCCTGGTAGATTTGCATGAAGCTAAAGTTGCCAGCGGCCTTGACCTTGCCGTACTCCTTGTCGGCGTCGGCAAGCTTCAGGTCGTTGATCTTGGCCTTGTTGAAGTCCTTCTTGCCGGGCCACTCGAGCGCCTCAGTCCAGGCCTGGTTGCCGAGCCAGTTGCAGATGTAGTCAGCATCACCCGCATAGATGAGGACCGGGATCTCCTTGAGGATGTTGGGCACCAGGCGGTGGAACGGCTGCATCCAATCGCCCTGGAACAGGAAGTTGCGGTTGATGTCAAAGTTGCAGCTCTCGTAGCTCGAAACCTCAACGCCGAGGGCATCCATGACGGACTGCTGGTTCAAGTAGTCTGTGATGTAACCGATTCCGCTGTAGCAAAGGTTGTTGCCGTCCTCGCACTTGCCGCGAATGTCGTAGACATTCTGGCCAGTTTTCTGGTAGGGCCCAATCATGGCGTTGTTACAGTAGATGGAGGCCGGAACGCAGCTCCACACGCTGCCGCTGTCGTAGCAGTTCTTGATCAGGGATTGGCAGCGCGGCAGGGCGTTGTCCATGCTGCGGCACTCGGACTCATCGAGAACGGCGGGATAGCCACCCTCGCCGCACGCCATGGGGCGGTAGTACTCGTACTGAGTCAGGCCATCGGTCAAGCCGTTGCCAATCAGGACGGACTTGAGGTTGATGTTCCGGTTCTTGTGGGACAGGATCTCCGAGGTGAAAACGGGGATGTAGTGGCCAGCGTACGACTCGCCGGCAATGTGGAAGTCTTGCTTGGCGTACTCGGGAAACTGGTGGAAGAACAGCGTCAGGAGAGCGTAGACATCCTTGCCAGCAGCAACCGTGTTGCTAACGGAAGAGCCAGAGTACGAGTATCCGACGTTGACGGGCTGGTCGAGGAAAATGACGCTCGCGTTGTTGTTCCAGCTGAACTCGTTGTTGACGACCTTGAGCTTCTTGTCAATCGACGACGGGCCAAGCTCAAGGAACAGGCCGGTCAGAGAGGAGCAGCCCGGGCCGCCGTTAAGCCACAGGACTACGGGGTCGTTCTTGGGGTCGTTGCGAGACTCGAAGAACCCTGGACACGCGGATTAGCATCGCCACGATTGTCCAGACACAGGCTCTCGGAACTTACAGTAGAAAAGATGCTTGTCGTTGGCCTCATCATCGAGATAGCCGCTGTACTGCTTGACCGAATCGACCTTGAGTTTGGACGGGTCGACCGCCTTGACGCGGAGGTTGAAGTCCTCGAGGCGGCCGTCAACCTGGCGATGGTTCTCGCCGTCGGCACCCTGAACCCACAGCTTCTGAATCTCTTCACCTTTGACGACATGGTCCCAGTCGCTGCGCCTGCGATGCGGCTTGGGCTTGCTGGTCCACGAGGGATGCGTGAAGGCGCTGTCCGGGACGAGCAATTTGATCTCGTCCCAGAGAGCCTTGGCCTCGGCCGTCATGCCACCGAAGGCATCTTCCAGCTTTCCAAATGGGCGAGAAGCAGCATCGGCAAATGCTTCCGGGATGGGCTTCATGGCTTCCTGGGCGCGGCCGTAGCCGTTGGATAGCACATGCTGTGCCTGCTGGAACGAAGCTGCCGAAGCAGCCCCGAACAGCACGGTCGAGGCGGCGATCCTCATTGCGGATCAGAGTCAAGGTCAATTGTGGAAAGCGAGAATGGGGACGGCGATGGAGATTGCGACGGTGATGTAGAATGGAGGAAGAGAGAGGGAAGCAGATGGGCTCGGAGGGTTGGGGTGATGGACCTCATGAAACTGGGGAACGAGCACCTGCCGGAGTCGGGGAAGCGCTCGCAGCAACACCGCAAGGCACATCCAGGCAGGGATGGGTTGTGCCACACCCCACCCGTTGTCTGGGTACCTTGCAGGGCAGGTCACGGGGACTTGTGCAGGGTCTGGACAGGAAATACAGCGCTGTTGGGGGGAGTTGCCACTGAACTCGAGTCACAGTACATGATATTCTGTCCCTTATCTTGCGACCAACCAATGGGAGGCTCGGAATCGCATCCACTCAGGCTGCCGGAATCGTCAGCTTCGTCATCGCTCGGCTCCTTCCTTCAGCCGGGTCTGTGTCATCCGAAGCAAGTCAACGACCCAAAGTGCTGTTTGGTCCTGGTTACTCCCTCATGAAAGCGTCGTCGGATACACCCCTGAATTGAGACTTCATTGCCAGAGAAATCAAACTCGTCCAAAACCTAGCGCACCCAGTTCGTGCATGTTGCTGGAGAGCCACAGCTTGTGGGCCATTACGTCGCCCAACTCAGTCCGCCCATTCAAGCCATGCCAACAGATCCGCGGGCGGCCCACTTGACTCATCCGGGGGGATGCACTGGAACGTGCGCAGTGCGGCTGCGGCAGGCAATTGAGAGATCAGCGGGGTAGTTTAGATGGACAAAACTGCTTATCTTCAGAGCAACCCAGACTAGCATCACAAGATCAAATAACATCTCTGGCAGCTTCATACTTTCACAGCATCACAAACCCCGGCTTGGGATTCTCTTTCAACCACCAAAAGCCACAGACAGGCTTTCGGTTCTCCACCAACCTTGTCTCCCTGGGAGATCACATCGCGACTCGCGCAGTGCCCCTCACAAACCGCCACCATGGTCATCAACCAGCCCTCCAACCAGATCAAACTCACCAACGTCTCCCTGGTGCGCCTGAAAAAGGGCAAGAAGCGCTTCGAGATCGCCTGCTACAAGAACAAGGTCCTCGAATGGCGCTCCGGCATCGAGACAGACCTCGACAACGTCCTCCAGATTCCGTCCGTCTTCCTCCACGTCTCCAAAGGTCAAAATGCCCCCGCAGCCGAGCTCGCCAAGGCCTTCGGCAAAGACACCTCGGTGGACGAGATCATCCTCGAGATCCTCCGCAAGGGGGAGCTCCAAGTCGGCGAGAAGGAGCGCACCGCCCAGCTCGAGCGCGTCCACAACGAGGTCGTGTCCATCGTCGCCAGCAAGCTCGTCGACCCGCGCACCAAGCGCGTCTACACCACAGGCATGATCGAGAAGGCGCTCGACATGCTCAGCTCCATGGCCCACCAGCAAAACACCCCCCACGCCGCAGCCCCCCCCAGCAACCCCACACCACCAACACCAACACCAACACCAACAACCACCACAGCCGCCGCCGAACCAGGCGAGTCCAAGCCGCGCCTCCCAACCTGGACCGGCGTCTCAGCCACGACCACCAAGTCGCCCAAGTCCCAGGCCCTCGACGCCATGCGCGCCCTCATCGCCCACCAGCCCATCCCCGTCGCCCGCGCCCGCATGCGCCTGCGCATCACCTGCCCGGCCAGCGTCCTGAAGCAGGCAGTCAAGGCGCCCAAGGGCGGCAGCAGCCACGGCAAAGACGGCAAGGAAAAGAAAGAGGACGGGGGAGGGGAAGAAGGCGGGGAGCACAGAGCGCACGGGACCGTCAAGGACAAGATCCTCGGCTACATCGAGCAGGTCGAGAGCCAGGATGTCATGGGTTCCGAGTGGGAGATTGTCGGCTTCGTAGAGCCCGGTGCCTTCAAGGGCTTGTCGGACTTCATAGGGGGCGAGACGAAAGGGCAGGGGAGGATCGAGGTGCTGGACATGGCCGTCACGCATGAGGACTGAACGGCCTGATACCTGATACCTGTTACCCTCTCCGCAGTTCGGCGGGATTTCATCAAGGTCTGTTAGCGTTTGGCTTCAAAATAAAACAAATAGTGTTTAGAATAAAAATGAATAAAATGGACCCAGACTCATCGGCATTCCGCCGCTGCCTCGCATCACTGACATGGCACATTTCACTGTCAGGAGTCATTGCTTTTGCTTCATATCCGCGCCTGTATTGTCATGCTGTGAATCATGGTGGTTCCTTTTTGCAATCCAGCAGATTCCCCGGTGAATTGCAGAGATCTTCGCAAGGTAAAAAAATCAACCCGAGCCGTCCATGACCACCCCTTAGCCTTGGGATAACACCGCCAAAAAGCCAAGTTACAGCAGTGCCAAAGAATTCCGCACGCTCGAGAAAAACGCTTAACCACCCTTCTTCTTGGACACACCGACGGTCCGGCCACGGCGACCGGTCGTCTTGGTGTGCTGGCCGCGGACACGGAGGCCCCAGTAGTGACGGAGACCGCGGTGGGCACGGATCTTCTTCAGGCGCTCAAGATCGTCACGGAGCTTGGAGTCGACACCGTTGGCGAGGATCTGAGAGTCCTTGCCATCGACAATGTCGCGCTGACGATTGAGGAACCACTGTTGCCAGGCCGTCAGTATCAGGCTTTGCGGCCATCATCTTGCAGGGGTGAAACGTACGCCGGGGATCTTGTAGGCGGTGGGGTTCTGGATGATGGTGACCAGGCGCTCAAGCTCCTCAGAGGTGAGCTCACCGGCGCGCTTGTTCAGGTCGACATCGGCCTTCTTGCACACCAGGTTGGCTGTTCCTTCGGTCAGCACCGTGTATACACAGGGGCATTTGCTCGCTCGTGTGGATCGTTACAAGCTCGGGCTTGCGGGAGACATACAGTAGCGGCGACCGACACCCTTGATCTTGCTGGAGAGGAAGTCAGTCAAGCTGGTTTGGCAGATGGTTGGCTTGGTGGCAAAACTCACGTCAAGGAGTAGACGACCTTCTGCTTGCCATCAACGTTCGTGTTGAGCAACCGCAGAATGTGGTTGAAATTGCTCTGAATATCTTGTCAGTGTGCATTCCAGTGCTGGTGCATCCATCGTCCTCTGCCGGCTGCAATTCCGCGTTCTTGATTTTTGGTTCCAAGGCTGTTGCGCGATTGGGCACAACTCGAAATTGATCAAAAAAGATGATCGGTTGCCGAGCTGTAGAGTCGGCTCTGCACCAGCAGTCATGGCGAATGTCCCAAAGACTCGCAGCATTATCGGGGTCGCTCTGGCCACTTGCACCGAATGATGGTGTTCTCCCACTCCAGTCATGTATTCCGGCTGGTGTGATCGTGCTTGTACGTGCTTGTCGGCTCGGAACTGTCGCAGTCTGTCGTAGTGCAATCGAGGTCGGTCGAATCGGGCGATTATTGCAGCGCCCGCGCAGCCCAGGAAATCAAGAAACTCGGAACCGCCGGCAACAGGAAACCAGGAAAGAGGTATTGTGTCGACGTACCTTCTCACCAGAGACCAGACTCATGATGGGCAACTTGGTGCTAACCGGCACTCGTTGTCCTAGAATTTGGTTGCGATCTTGATCGTGGATGGTGGTTGTAAATTTGGGGATGCCGCGATAGGTTTTCCAAGTTCTGTGTGGTCACGTGGATGGGGCAAGCGGCAACGGCCGAACCCCGCCGAGTTGGCCATTTCTACTAACCCTAACCCCCTTCCCGGGCGTTGACCTGGGCCGAAAGATCTAAAAACAGTGCCGTTCTTCTTCCCCTGTCTATCTCTTCGTCTTGCCGGATCAATCCTGGTTGACTGTTATTAGCGTGACCCGCATGCTCCCCTTCGGCACCTTAGTATTTGGAGATCCGCATGACAGCACGACAGACTTGCCAGACATGGTCGTCGTTCCTGATACCCTGCGTATTGATTGAAAGAGAAACGCAGCAGGGGCAGGGCAACTCCCCATAACCAAGGCCCGCCTCGCTGTGGCTGAGCCGATGACCGAAACGGTGACGCTCGCTGCAAGGGGCGCCTACCCCCCCTCTGTCAAACATAGCCAGGATAGCGGGGCTCCTGTTGATTCGCTTGCGACTCCTGCGGCTAACACGGCGATGCGAGCAAATGCAACCTTCTTCTTCCTAGGGCTGTACCTGCTGAGCTCAGCCTTGTGCCGGAAGTCTTGGTATATGAACCGCCTGACCCACGTTCCTCGGCCGAATTATTGTCGTGATCAACAGATTCTCATTGTTGATTTCAGCTGCCGGTCACATAACCGAGTCGGACCACAGTCCTTGCAGACGAGTAGCGACCCGCCGTCCTCCCAACTTGCGATCGTATCCACTGGAATCGTTGTGACTCGAGACCTCGAGGGGTGCCGCTTTCGAGAGCAAGATGCTCGACGAGAACTTGCCCACCTTCCGGCTTCGGTCGTCCTCCGACAACCCGCTCTCGAGCGTCTTCTACTTTGCGCACAATGGCTCTGATCCGGCCGCCGAGTATCTGCTGCGGCGGGCGGACCCTGCAGCGCCCGCGTCGCGCAACAAATATGCGATCGCCCTGTGCGACCCCTACAACGCGGATGTGGTGTTCGGAGAGGTCATGATCGAGCCCCAGTGGTCGCAGCCAACCCTGTCGGCCGCCGAGGTTCGCGCGCAAACCCAGGGGGGTGCCCCTCCTGCGACAACTACGGCACTCGTCCCAGACAACTTCACGATCCAGTTGTACAACCCCGACCAGACAGTGGCAGTCAAGATGGTGTCCGGGTCGTGGGGCAAGAGCGATACTTGGGAGTTTGACCTCCCGAATCAAACATTCCGCACGCCGACGACAAGCGAGCTGGACCGCGAGCAGCAGAACAGCGGCCCAGCCGCGGCCGACCTGATACCGCGCGTCATGTTCCGGTGGAAGCGGGATGGCCTCCTGAGCAAGGACATGACATGCTACATGTCCGGTACGAGGCTGGGCGCGCGCAAGAACAAGGAGCCCGACATCACCATCGCCATGTTCAAGGCCGCCCGAGAAAGCGCCCTGACTGTCTACCAGCCGAACTTGCACCGTGTTGAGGTCGAGGACCGCAAAGGACTCGAGTTGGTCATGTTGTTGAGCTCCGAGGTCGTCAAAGACCTCTGGTTATCGCCCAAACCCGACTTGTTCAACGTCCAAGGAGGAGGCCCAACACCCAACGGGAACAAACGAAAAAACTCCCGGCCGGTCGACACCGCTCCGCCAGCAGCAGGAAGGATGCCGGCCATGTCAGGCGCACTGGGCATCATCTCCCCTTCTCAACCCCCTCCTGCACCAGCAGCAGCCCACAACAACCCTCCCGCCCCAGCCGCTGCTCCGGTACCCGCCACCAACCCCGAAATCGAGGCCGAAACCCGGCGTCTCCAAGCCGTGGTCGAGCGCGAGCAGCGCGAGCGCGACAAGGCCGAGCGCGCCGAGCAGAAGCGCATCAAGAAGATGATCGAACAGGAAGAACAGGAACGACAACGCCGCGAGGAAGAAATCGCCAAAGAAACCGAGCGCCTCCGAAAACTGTACGGCGTCGAGGGGCAGCAGCTGCCGTCCGACCGGCCGCCATTGCCGCCGCGCACGCAGCAGCAGCAGCAACAACAACAACAACAACAACAACAACAACAACAACCACCCCCTGCCGGGGGGCCATCCCCACCACCGCAGTATTCCCCCCACTCACAGCAGCAACTGCATCCCTGGGGATATCCCGCCCCCGCCGCGGCGCAGACGTTCCCGCCGCGGCCGGTCAGCGCGGGGCCGTATTCGGGTCCGCAGCAGCAATATTCTCCCCGGCCGCAGCAGGGTCCGGGGCCGGCCCAGGCCCAGGCCCAGGCCCAGGGCCAGCAGCAGCAGCAGCAGCAGCCGCCGCAACAGGGAGGCGGACCCTTCCACTCCAGCACGCTGAATTCGTTGTGGAAGGGGGCCGCGGGGCAGCTGCAGCAGCTGCAGCAGACGACGCAGCAGGGCCGGCCGTCTGGTAGCGGGGGCCGGAGGAAGTCTGAGGATGAGAGGCGGAGGGTGCAGAAGAAGAGGAGTTCGCTTTGGTAGGGGATGCCTAGGTTGTGTTGTAGAGGGCGGGGATGATGTGAGAGGATGGGTTATATCATGGGGATTTTGGGTTGAGATATTGATGATGATGATGATGATCTCGCGGGCATTTGTGTGCTTGATTTATACACTTGTTAGTTAACTAAACTATCCGGTTCACGACTTGGTATTTTTGACGGTGCTGGTCTGTCGGCTTCTCACCCTGACAACGCTGGCATTGAGTTCGAAGACGGACTGGGACTTGAGCTGATTATATCTCATCTGGCCAGTCCGTTTTCGACTTTTGAAACAGATACGCTTTTCCACCTTCTTGACCGAGGTGCAACGTCGTATCGCGAGATACCCCCGAATCCACCCTTTTCAATGCGCACAGCTCCAGGGCGGACATGTGCGAATGAGAGGGCGGGGCAGCGAAGTGGACGCAGGCACTTGGGATTCTGGAGTTACTATCGCCCCGGCTGTGCTCCAGGGCTTGGCCGGACTGCATCTGACACGCGGCCCTGGCAGAATCTACCCAGAATCTGAGGCGGACCGCCGTTCGAGAGGGTAGAGGGTAAAGTGCATGGATTGTCCCACAACGAGCCTCGAGGGCCTCACGCGTGTAATTGGACGCAGAGGAAGCACGGGCTGAACATTGGGGAACCTGTGCCATGCAGAACCACGAAGATCGCGAGAGGGACAAGATGAGACTGGCATGCAAACTGCGGTGCAGACTCAATAACAGGCAATGTATTCCTGCACAAGGCTCTAGGCAAGCCGAGAAGATGCAGATCGAAAGCCTTCAGACCAATACTGGCGGTTATTGTGCTACAAGGCTGGCCTGTGCCGCAAGCCCGCGTTGGAATATTGTACATGGTGGGTGGGGCTCGGTATGGAATCGATGCTGGCCCGACGTCCTACATAGACAGGATGAATTCGCGAAAGTATGGGGGCGGTCAGGCGGCCGGATTGTGAGATTGTTGGAGGAAACGGCGGCCTTGTGTCTTTGGTTCATGGGATCAGTGTGTCAAAGACGAGATGGAACAACCGTCCCAACAAGTTGCGGGATTGGTTTGATGGGCCAGGCCAAGATCAAAACCAAATGTGAACCTTGTTGGCCCTGTTCAACGGGCAGTGGGCAGTGGGCAGTTCAAGCCGCCCAACTGGCGGTCTCGAGTAGCTAACCTGTGGCCGGCCATTCCTTCCTGGGAACCCTTGGCCAGGCCCAGGAAACAAGGTCACAGGGTGGGGCAGCCGAGTGGGCAAACCCTGGCGGACCATTTCAGGACGGCAGTCAGTTCCCACTAATCCCACTGGGCACCGGGCAGGGGCGGGCAGCAGCCAAGCGAGCGGCTACGGCAACGTCTGAATCCGCCCGCAATCGACAACCTCCGCTCCGCCCGCATCGACGACTTGCCAATCCCAACCAGCTCCCCCCTCCTGCAGCCGATCGCTTTGCCTGCCAGCCCGAGACTCGGACAGCCCCCGTCCGCTTCGATTCCGTCGCACAACCGCCGCCGTTCCCCGATCGACGGACTCGAGACCCTTGCTTATCCCCTCGCCGAGAATTGCCTGTTCCCCTGTGCCTGCGACGGCCTCTCGCACGCGATCGACCGTCGGCAGCCCCGAGCAGACCCTGAACCGCCGCACCCCCCGCCGCGTCGAGGGGATTCCTCTTCCCGTCTCTCGTCGGCCCAGACGACCGTCCCCAGGACCCATCTTCATCCGGCACCCTGGCCCTCGCCGCAGCCCGGGCTGTGAGGGCCCCGATAGTCCACCCCGCCATGAACTTCGACTCGGGCACCGCGTATGCGGAGTCAGATGCCGATGACGAGTACGAGAGAGATATTCACGGCAGCTCGCCAATAGCCACCGACGTCGAGACCTCTCCCATCGACTCCGGCCCGTCCTCGACCGAACACACCCCCACCACCTACGGCTACCACTCAAGCGCAGACCGGCTTCCCGAAACCATCATATCGGAGTGGACCGCGGAAGAATGCGCCGACTTCATTGCTACGATAGGTGTGCAGCAATATGCAGACCGGTTTATAGGTACGCATCCACGCATCCACGCATCCACCAGCCCCACCCTGCTCCTGCCTGGGATGAGCCCAATACTGACAGGACCCTCGCTCAAGAGAATGACATTGTCGGCGAGGCTCTTGTTGCGCTACGGCACGACGACCTCAAAGCAATGGGAATCAACAGGGTCGGCCACCGACTGGCAATCCTCAAGTGCGTGTACGACGTCAAAAAGGCCCAGGATGTGCCGATCGAGCCTGACCACTATATGCCGCTGAGTACCCCCCCCCCCCCCGAATCGCTCCAGCGGGTCCTGTTCTTGTTTCTAACCACGTTGTAGCCGCCGAGACGGAAGCGCAGTCGTCCAACGCGAAGCTAAAAGATATCAAACACATTGTGGAACAGCTGCGCCTCCGCGATGAGCGAATGTCATTATTCGAACTCGATCTCCGAAGGTTGACCGAAGACTTCAGGCGGCTGCGCGAGGACATGTTGCCAGCATTGCGGCTGGCCAAAGATGCCCAACAGCCCCTTCCCAACGTCCTCAACGGCCAGGCGTACGAAAACACCTTATCCCCTCCTGTTCCCACACCGTCCACAGCGGGCCAGTCTGGCGGAGGGTTGAGTCGCCACTACTCGACCAAGAAGATCATGCTCGGGTCAACCCCCAAGGCGGCCTCGCCGACACACCTGCAAACACAACACGACCGCTCAATAATCGAGCAGACCCTCGATCCCTCGAGCGCCGCCGAAAGAGCCGTCCTATCGTCGTCGCACCTGGCCGCCGTGAACGGGACCGGGAGCTCACAATCACCCTCGTTCCCGTCCCCCAACATGCCATCCCCGACCTCACCGCCCACGGGTCTCCTGACCGGCACCACCCTCGGCTCGCGCTCCTACCGCTCCGACCAGGCCACCCCCTCCAGCCGCTCCACCTTCGCCACCGAGGACCACTACAGCAGCCAGCAGGGACCCAAGACCGCCACCGCCCCGCGCCGCATGCAGACCCCGGCCCCGGAGACCCCCGGCGCGGCGAGCAACGCGAGCGTCGAGATCTTCAAGTCGTTCCGCGTCAGCATGGACGACCCCTGCCACAAGGTCCTGCCGGCCGCCCTCAAAAAATACCAGATCAACGCCCCCTGGGACCAGTACGCCCTGTACATCGTCTACGGCGACCAGGAGCGCTGTCTGGGCCTCGACGAGAAGCCGCTGATCCTGTTTAAGCAGCTGGACAAGGAGGGGAAGAAACCCATGTTTATGCTGCGCAAGACGAATAATGCCCAGGCCGGCGGGGACGCGTCCGGCG